>CAUYPK010025107.1:0-37936 GCA_963574355.1 Loris lydekkerianus
GGCAGGAGAATGCTATGGCACCCTAGTAGGGGAGGTAGGCCCAGTTTTTAGAAGGTCTCTCCTGTGGAGTGTAGTGGGAGGGCCTTTAATTTCTGCCCGTTTGTTTGTTTGTGGGGCTCTTGAGCCGGTCTCATGGGGGAGGAGGGACTCCCGTCCACTTGATGGATTTTGTACCTTTTGTTTGTGTCCTTGTGGTCGCAGCTCACCTCAGCAGCGTTGATGTGCGTTCTTCAACCTTCTCTCTTGGTGCAGCTCAAATCCACCAGGTTACTTATTAAATTTTTGTCCCTTAACTTTCCTTCTGGATGGGAGCCTCTGTGAAAAGCTAGCTTCAGTCCGCCATCTTGTCCCAGTCATTTTCTCTCATTCATTTCTAAATCCTAAACATCAAAGTTAAATTTGAAAAAAATACACATTTTTTTCTTAAAAAACTAAATTTTTTTGAAACATAAAAATTTTATAGAAATGCTTACTATGGGCTTATTGTGTACCTACTTTTACTTCCTTGCATAGCTGCACATATTTCTGTGTGGCTGCACACAACTTATCTTTCCTAGTGCTTTTTGTTACAATAAAAATAATAATTCAATTTATGCTAAATTTACTGAAATGTAAAATATTTGCAAACTGAGTTATAAAGAGTACCTATACCACTTAGGCTCTATTTTCCTTAATTTAGTATCTCATTTAATTGCACTAAACCCTTTGGTAAGGGTATGGTTTATACTAGTCCCTGTGTAAACATTGAGGAGAAGCTGGCACTGGAGAAGCTTCAGCTCTCTTTCATTCCTACTTTTTCTAACTAGTCCACAGAAACTTGGGTGTAAGTGCAATTGTGCAATTGTGCTAACAGGGTTTGAGCTTCTCTGAAACTGTTTCTTACAGGCTAAAGTCTTGGATTCCCCCTGTAGACGCTACTTTCTGGGAAGAATTTCAAAGCAGATTCATTATCAGACATCTGCCAGGGTCACTTTGAGTGTGAGGTGGGTATTAGCATTAAGTTGTCATTGAACAATCAAAGACAGATGCCCTTTTTTTTTATTTTAAGGAAAATGGATTTTTATTTCCCTTAAAAGCTAAAGTCATAGAAGTTAATTTTATTTCTTTCTAGACCATTATTTTATCCCTTTCTACTGGTAAGAAAGCAGAGAAAAGGCACAAAACTTAACCCCAAGAGAGCCATTTCAAGAGTTTTCTTGTCAAAATACTACTGTAGGTCTTCAGGGACAACGTGTCTTGACTACAAATGTTGTTTCTTGATAATCTCTGTAAGTGTATTACCAGCCCATATGCCTCATAGATTGAAACACCACAGCTCCAGGTCTTGGAGTACCCAACATTGCTGTCACTTTCAGTATAATAGCTGAAGCAATGGGGTGACTCAGAGCAGAGTTGGGTAGGATGACAAAGTACCTTCACCTGCTCCTGACATAACAGACCTAACTCATACCCCAGCATCGCACAACAAGGGGAAAGCTGAGTTTATCTCACTCAGCAATGTTTTACCATCACTGAGTGTGCTACCTAGTATGGACCAAAGCTTCACTAAATAGTGTATTTAATAGAGTAAATTTAATAGAATAAATAATTAAAAGAATAAATGGAGAATAATATAAAACAGAGTTTTCAATCCCTAGTTGCACATTATACTCTCAAACTGATCCTTTCCTTCTGTGATTTCTTCTCCCCTTGGCTTCCCTTCCAATATATTCCTTCAGTTTATTTAAGGCAGAGAAAGCAGAGCATGTCTGAACACATGCACACACATGTGCACACACAAACACTCACAGTATTTGGGTTAATTAAGCAAAGAACATGATGGCATCTGTCCAGTAATTTCATTGACACCCTTAAGAATAACTTTGGCTTTGCCCAGAAGCTTTTGATTCAGCAAATGCCATCACTGTTGGATCTCATATAAACCAACCCAGGTAGAGGAGTAACTCTGGTGTAAAATGCTGTTCAAAAATCTCAACTTCTCTGTGGCTATAGGCAGGGATGTGAATCTAGCTGGAGCCCTGCCTTGTTACAGATAATAATAAGCACAATGATAAGAATAATAAAAGTAGAAGATCTAACACCAAGGGCTTGGCCTCTGCATACATAGTTCACTTTCTATGGTACAATTTATTCTCAGCCAAAGGCCTATAAAGGGGAAATGCCCTTTAATGAGAATTTCTGGAAGCACACAAAGATAGTCTGAGTTGGTAACTTGTTTTAGAAGAGTGCACAATAGTTAGAAATAGCAAGTATCAGCTCAAGAATTTTTATACTTCTTTTTGGAAATGTCTTAGTACCTTTAATTAGAATTATATTTTGGCCAGAAAAACCGCCTCCTTGCTTCTCCCATCAAATATATCCCACCACACCACTCTATCAGCTTCTAGCAGCATTAAAAAAATATTTTATGGATACACGATCATTGTACATGCGAGATGTTGATAGAAGCCTACAATATGTAGTGATCAAATCTAAGAAATTAAGATATCTGTCACCTCAAACATTTATCATTTATTTGTGTTGAGAAACTTCCAAATCTACTCAGGAAGGGTAGAGGGGAAGGGTGATGAAAAGCATTGGTTAACTGTAGAGGAATGGACACCATGCTTTCAAGGACAGTTACTGATTCTTATCACATTAGAAGGAAATGCTGAGAACAGGACGGTCTCCTGGCAAGCCTAGAGATGTTTTGTGACTTAGGGACAAGCCCCCAAGTAACTCAGTATTCCAGAATGAGATAAGATTGGTCACTCCTTAGTAAGCAGGTGTTAAGCATGGATGCTTGATGCTCCTTCATGGGGGTTGTGGGGAAAGAACAGGTGAGGAGGGAGCAGGTGTCAATCCTTACCTATGCAGCCCTCATATGGCATTACTTTAAGTCTCCACACCTGTTGTGTATCACCTTAATAAATAGCTATTGTGGAGGGGGCTCAGGGCTCTCCTGCACCTCTGGTTAGCCTACCTCTTGCATGCTAGTACTTCAATCCATGTCCAGCCTGGTTCTTTCACAGTTAAATGGTACAAAAATACAGTTAGATAGAAGCAATACAATTCAGTGTCCAGCTACATTATAACTGAGGTGAAGGATTCCAATACATGGCAAAGTAACATTCTTGAAAAAAAAATGAAGGTTGGCAAGAGAATATTTTATCTAATATGCCTCATCTCTCACCTCCCTAGACTTCTTTTTCTGCTTTTGCTCACATTTCTTACCACAGATGCCAAATCTACATAGGCAATGAGCGTTCCTAATTCATAATTAGGTAAAATGCTACCTTCTCCAGGAAGCTTTCTAGCTCTTTCTTTCATCTTACCGATCAAACTTTCCATGTACTTTATCATTCCCATCAGCAATTAGACGCTGTCATATTCCCTAACTTAGTTTCCGTGTGTTCTTCCTGCCTCTCACAGTGACCCGCCCCCTTTAGAGCACCATGATTGACTTGTCTATATGAGCTGCTTCTATTGTCTCATTTATCATTCTTGCCTTTGTTCACTCTAATCAAGCATTTAATTTCTCCTCATCACTCTCCAAGCTACTGGTGACCTCTATCATGTGCCATCTGTTTAGTTCTAGCTTTTATTCTTACTGTACCTCTCCAGACGATGAGACAAAGTTGAACAATCCACAATGTGTAATGAAGAATATTAATCATGATATTGCTCACATGTCTATTGTCAGTGTTGAGAATCAAATGAAGCAGCAAATGTAAAAGTTATTTGTAAACAATTTAATGAGGAGGTACATTTATTGAGAGTGGTATAGAAAAGCAAGTTTACTATAAAAGCAAGTTTCTAGCAAAGCAGAATAAACACTCACATGCCATCCCTTAATCTTCACAATTTGTGGCACAAGATTCCATTTACTTAAAAAGGAGCTTTAACTTTACATGATCTATTATTAGTTATTTGTCTTATTCCCTTTCTGGAAAAAAAAGTACTATTAAGAAAATAATAGAAGACTATGAAAATGTAAATAGATGCAGTCTAGTTCTCAAAAAGTCAGTGTCAAGTTTATAGCTAAAATTTTGTGCTCAGGCTCTCTTCGTTATTACAATGGCCTCAATATTAAATCTTTCAACTCCTATATTTTGAAAAAGAAGAAAGTGAGAATGTCTCAGTTGGAAGAGTATTTAGAAAAAAAAATTAAGCTCATTACTTTTTAGGTGTAGAAGCTGGTGTGACACCAAACTGCTAGTGAATTGGACCTACTATGACTCATGCATGTTGCCAGTTAAACCTGTCCTTTCGTGGGCATTCAAATTGCCCCTCTTACCTAGATTTCCAAATATTTGGGGTATGAAAAGTAACAGTGGTAGTATAATTAATAGAAATAATTTTATAAAGTAGATTCTGGACAAGACTCCTATGCCCTTCCGATGTAACTAACTGTATTACTTAAATCAAAGCGATTACTCCTTACACCAAATTATTAAAAGACTGATTTTGTAAGTTTAGATGCTTTGGAGCAAACAGGCAAGGAGAGGGGAAAGGCTGCCTGTGCTTTCTTCTCCTGCCTCCCATTGCAACTGGGACACTCTCCAGATTAATCCATGTTCTTCTTTACAATAGATGTGGCTGAGATTGGGTGTGTGGATAAAGGTCCTTTTAGCTTGTGACTTGGTTACTCTGAGCCCTGTATTTGATGGTTTTGCTTGTTATCAATTGAATAAATTGTTTGTTTCAAATCCACCCATGACTAGTATCTCAACCCTGTTTGTACCTCCCCCAACGTCTGTATCATGGGTATCTGACCAATCCCTAAAGACTTCTGTTGAACCAGAGTTTGTTGGTCATTGGCTCATTTATTCCTAAAATTCAGTTGAAGGGACAAGTATCTATAAATTATAATTGACTCAATTAATTATTATTGCCTTGGGATATAGTGTTGACTGATACTCAAATGTAAAATGTTTTTCTTTTTCTTTTTTTCTTTTTTTGCAGTTTTGGCATAGGGGGGTTCGAACCCACCACCTTCTGTATATGGGACTGATGCCCTACTCCCTGAGCCACAGGTGCCACCCTGAAATGTTTTTCTGATCAGGTTGTGGTAACCAGTACAGAGTCATCTTTGATGGATGATGAATTTGAAAACAAACATATATAATATCTAGTCTTAGCTTAACTAATGCAGTATTACAATCTCTCTCCCTCCCCACCCCCAGGAGCAACTGGAAAGTGCTCAGGACATGTCACACTAAAATATGCTACTTTGGTATTGATTATGTCAAGCTGAGAGCATTTAGGAAATAGAAAATACAAAGAAAGTCTTTTTTTTATTTTTTTATTTTTTGGCCGGGGCTGGGTTTGAACCCACCACTTCCGGCATATGGGGCCAGTGCCCTACTCCTTTGAGCCATGGGCACTGCCACAAAGAAAGTCTTTATCTGAATTTTCCTTATCTTCCTAAAGATGGAGTTTCTAAAGAGAACTCAATTGTCATCAATTCCCTCTCTGGCCCTGGCAGTTTCTTAACCAGATAGGATTGATTCTTTTTTCCCTTAGTATCAAATAAAATATTTATTTACAAATTGAGAAGGGACATGAAGAAAGGAGCTTCAAGAGGGATGGAAGGAGAGCCTGGCCTGCTGAACAAATTAGTCTGGAGGGCCCACAGGGACAGGCACTAGTTAGCAGTTCTCACCAAAAAAGGGGGGAAAGAATGTGAGTATGAGGTAACCTAGGTAACCGATGACCAATAGCAAAGGTCAGTAATCAATGACCAATAGAAAAGAGCAATACAGCCAAAAAAGGCACAGCGGGGCCAATGAAAGAGTTGCAATCAATTTCAAATGGAGAGAAAGAGGGTTTTTATGCCCCTGCCCAGCCTTGGCATCACTGTCTCTCTCACCTTTTCTGTTTTATGAGAGAGACCCACTTCCAACTCTTTGAAAGTGCTCTCAATTTCTCCTTTCTTGTTAAATAAAATTTCTCGTTGTTATACTGAACTTGTGCAGGTAACTTTTGCTCTCTATTCATACTGCCTGTGCTGCTCAAGTTTTACTTTTGATTCTAGCCCTACCTCAGGTGAACTTTTTAGCTCAGCCAAATAATCACACCAGGTCAACTGGGTTCGGGATGAGAGAGGATACCTGAGAAAAGTAGGTCTCTGAGAATAAAAGTCTTCTCACAGGAGCCCCCAAGGACACACCTACAAAGTCCTTCCCATGGTAATGCAGCTCTTGGGAATTTGTAGAAATTTAACTTTCTAGGACCTGCTTGCTTCTGCTTCTGTAAAAGCCCAAGGCTGCCTTCTCCAGCTCATTCAAACTGACCATTGAGAAGGATACCTGTGGATAAAGAGCCCTTGATTGGAGATAACAGGGAAGAGTTGGAGCCAGTAGGGGAGTGAGGCCATTTTTGGAACGTAGTCTGCCTTAGCTCCACTGGATGCAATAAAGCCCCTCCTCCATATCCTGGTGTTCAGGCAATTCTGTCTCTCCATTGAGCCTTGTCTTCCTGCAACAGAGAAACAGGGGTACAAGGACCCCCCCCAACCTCCAACACAAATTATAATCACATACAGTTATGGGATACACATTGATGCAATCATATCTGTATGCACTGTGGAATGATTGAATCAAGCTAATTAACAGCCCATTACATTAAATACTGAACCATTTACTCCTTTTGTCCAATGGCAACTTTGTACCCTTTAACCAACATCTCACCATTACACCAAGATTAATTGTTTTCACAGGAAAGGAGACTAGAATTTGACATCACACCCAGTTTGTCACAAACTACCACCTACTTTTCTAAGTTCCTACTCATCTTTTCCCCAAATCATTTACTCTTTCTAAGTTGCCCGTATTTTCCCTTCCTTCACTTCTATGAAGACAGTATATATGCTCCTCAATTTCTCAATTTCACTTGTTTTTTGTGTATTTGCTTTTCTTTCCAGGGATGCACCCATACTATTTCTCCTATTAATCTTCCTGTTGTCATTTTCTTTCATAGACTTTAGTTGTCAAAATTTCAGAGGGTAAAGGGAAAATCTTCCCTCCTCGTAAAGTCACAACAATATTCTATAAGAAAATTTCCGTTCAGAGATAACCTCATTGTCCTTTTCATTATTCTGTTGGTGATATTTGTAAGAAACTGCCACATTGTGACAGCTGCTATTGTTGCTGTTGTTTGTAAGGGCTGTCAAAGAGAAACATAGCTGGACACTAGTTCCAGGCAATAGAGACAGATTTTGTTCAATGATAACTATTGCAGTAGAGAGGATAGTTCAAAATAAAATGAGCTCAACTTTGCCAAAAGAAAAGGCACCATGTGCTGAAAGACATTGAGAGGTAATTAAGGGAGTTTTGTCCCTTAATTGGCACTCTTTTAGAGGAAAAACAAACTTCTCACATCTTCACAGTAAGAGGTAGTTATACAAGTTGGAGCCAGGAACTTACTGCTTGTCCACAGACGTTAGACCTTCACCCATCCACAGGGACTGGGAGTAGAGCTCCTTGCATGTCCGCATTTCAAAGTGACTGCTCTCAATCCTGGGGGAGATGCTGAATAGTAGGTTTGCATCTCAAAGGGGTAGAGAAAACATTTATAATTGCAATCTTTCTAAAGCAGCTGCTCTAAAAGAAGGGTAGGAGCTGTCAGCTTCTGGGTGGGTTTTAGCTGGAACAAACAGGAACTTCTCCTGGCAACTCTGAGCTTTCTTAAGTAAATATTTTTAAGAGGGAATTGAAGTGATCCGAAGAAGACAGCCATAGCCATAAACTTCTAGAACCCAGACTAGAGTTTGGTTAAGTCTTTACTGTGTTTGGATGTGGTTGCTTTGTGCTGAGAGTTTTTGCAGTTCTAGGGCCTACACTCGGGGAGGTATAGAGTTCGCTGGAACATTTCATATGATATTGCAAATCCTCCCAAAAACCCTAAGAGGGACTATTTTTAAACCTTTTAAACCTCTGAGGTAATTTAAGTTTATAGAAAAATTACATGATTGATGGGGCTCAGGCCTATAATCCCAGCACATGGGAAGCTGAGGCAAGTGGATTGCCTAAGCTCACAAGTTCCCAGACCAGCCTGAGTAAGAATGAGACCCCATCTCTGAAAAATAGCTGGGCATTGTGGTGGACTCCTATAATCCCAGCTACTTACAAGGCTGAGGCAAGAGGATCACTTGAACTCAAGAATTGCTGGGAGCTAAGACTACATGGCACTCTACTGAGGTGACCAAGTGAGACTGTCTCAAAAAAAAAAAAAAAAAAAAAAAAGAAAGAAAGAAAGAAAGAAATTAAAGAAAAAGAATAATCACATTATTATTACCTGGTAGGCCTATGATTTGAGCCCACTTCGTTTTCGAAGTCAGAATTTTACTGATTCACCAAACGTAAAATCTGTAAATGTGGTGTAGTACCCAGCAAAAGGACCAGCAAGGGCCCCTAATTGTCTCAACCTTCCTGCCCTTAGGTTAATTCTGAGAACAGGTTTCAGGACAAGGAAGTTCCCTGAGTTCTCAAAAACTCCTAGCCACAGGTAAAACAATGGGAAAACTTACCCCAACCCCCTAGCAATGGCTAAACAATGCCAACCACCACGTTGTGCGCCACACAGTCACCACCCTGTAGCCCCCTGACTGTAACTCTGCCCCTGCTAACTGCCACATTCTGCTTTTGTTTTTGTTTGCTTGTATTGCAACAAAAATGGTATAGAAGTCAACCTGCTCCTCACTTCGATCCCTTTGGGCAACAAACCACCTGCACAGGTATAATAAATCACCGTGGTCCCCTACACAGGTGTAATAAATCACCATCTGATTTATACCTGAAGTGGGGTCTGAGTTTACTTTCTTAAAGGTGTCAAATGAGTACAACAGTGGTAATTTTTTTAAATTCTTTTTTTTTTTTTTTAAGAGACTGCATTGTCTCATTTTGTCACCCTTGGTAGAGTGTCATGATGTCACAGCTCAAAGCAACCTCCAGCTCCTGAGTAGCTGGGACCACAAGTGCCCACCACAACACCCAGCTATATATTGTTGCAGTTTGGCTGGGGTTGGGTTTGAACCCTCCACCCTCGGTATATGGGGCTGGTGCCCTACTCACTCAGCGACTGTTCTGTTGAAGTACTTTTCTAAGTTTCTCTTCTTTTGATTTAACCTCCTTTGTACCATTTTTCTTTTAAATTGAATTAGGTCTCTGGGTACAGTAAAATAAAGAGCAAAAAACTTTCTTATTTTTTAATTTCTTCCATGCTCTGTAATATTATTTTCTCTATGGATGCAGGTTTCTCTTCTTCTTGTTAGGGGGAGAGGTGATGCCTGGCAAAGGAAAGAGGAAAATGGGAACATAATTGGATAAAATCAATGAAATGAGCGAATCTAAGAATTAAGAGTACAACAAAGCATGGTTTCTCAATCTCAGCACTGCAGACATTTTAAAATCAATAATTCTTGGTGTGGGTGCAGTGCTGGGCATGGTGAACCCCGCATCCCTGGCCTTTCCCCACTAGATGCCACTAGCAACCTCCCCTGAGTTATGATAACCAAAAATATCTGCAGCTTGTCAGATGTCCCCTAGGAGGCAAAATCATGTCAGTTGAGAACCACTGGATAAAAGGATCCAAAAAAAGGTAATGAAACACATTTCACCCTCTTCATGCCCCTGCTGTTGCCCTGTTTGGGTCTGTAAAGTTTTTGAATTCTACCACAGTACTTCTGGAGCTCTGACCCGTGTGCTCATGAACCAGTTTCCTGACCTTTCTGTGACATCTTTCATGGCCCAGGCATCAGTTCATAGACGACTTCTTGCTTTGGTTTTTTTGTCTCACGCTATGGTTTTATTTGACTCAGAGTTTTATACTGACACACCCACACGTCCAAGCTGACTGAAGTACAATCCTGCCTCTCCAACCTGTTTTGACCGAGATCTCAATTTCACCTGCTCAGTTCCTTTATGTGATGGTTGCCCACTTCTTGGGGCCTTTGTCACCTTCTGCACCGCCAGAAACCCTGAACACTGTGCCTCGTCTCTCTGCCAAGGACTCTCATTCTTGCGTGCCACTTAGTAAATTAAGCCCTATTTAGTCGTGCTTCAAAAATAAAAGTATAAAAGGAGTTAATCCTTGCAAAATTGTCAGTACTGGCAAAAAAATAAAGAAATTGATTTACACAGGGAAATAGGACAAATTAGCTTTGGTAAGGAGACCACACATTTCTGCGGTTAGGACTCTGAGAGCACACAGCCCAGCAACCAGAGAGACAGAACCAAGTTAAAAACAATAACAGCACCAACAAAGCTTCCCAATAGTAAATTTCACTCTTCAGTCACTTTTCCCCTTTCGCCACTATGAATTGCTTTCCTAGTTTTATTAGGTGTATTATATAAGCTCTGTGGTAGCGGGAATGTTAACTGGGTCTTTGGTTCTCATTTCCCTGGATGGAGTTTTAGGTGCCACTTTAACTGACAGACTAGTGGATCTCTGTTTCGGTTCCCTGATAAATTAGAGATATAACAACAGCATTTTGATGTGTTTTTTCTGTTTTCTTTTTGAATGAAAAAGAAAGAATAAACCTGTTTTAATTCAGAATTTAAAGTAAGAAAAATCATGCGATTAAATCAACAACCTTAGGAATTAAATCAATCAATAAATAAGCAGACTTCCCACGTGAAACCCCTTTATTTCAAAGCTCTGTTTCGTTTCTAGCCACACTTACCTGGTCACTATGTTTTCAATTGGCAAGCACTTAAGGAAATTTATTCCGTCTAGTGGGAGCCATCTTCGCTGAAAGTTTCTCGTGATTTAAAGGTAGTAGGAGTAATTAAATTTAACAGAAACGTCATCTTCTAAGGGATGACAAATAATATATCATTTATTTGAGACCTTTATCTGAAAGGTACATGGGAGATACTTGAAATCTTTACCAGGAGTTATTTTTCCATCATAAATATAGAACCAAATAGCTTCTAGATACTGAATGTACTTAAACTAAAATATGTTTGTAGAGGAGACAGTGGTTAGCAGCAATTGTACATTTTGAAACAGAAACATGTTTTGAGGCTTTGGAAAATAACACTGTTTCTCTGTCAGTGATAAGATCTAATTGTAAATTCTTGGAATTTAAAATTGGTGATGTATTTCTTTTTGATCTTTCATTATTGGATACATTAGTTTATTAGGTAGGGTTTTTGTTCAGAAAGGACCATTATTTTGCCTAATCTGGATTGGGTTTCACAAGAGTTTATCAGATAGTTTTCTCTCTAAAGTAAGAAGTTATTGAATGATATCTCAATTACCAGATAACACCCAATATGTGCATCATCTAAATGTACTGATGGGATTACATAAACTTTTCCTCATATTTCCTTGGTTAGCTTGTATTTTCTATTATTATTTGGTGGTATGTTTGGTTTTTATTTTTTTATCCATAGATATTGTTTATTTGACTATTATAAAAGAGGCAAAATCACTTAAGAAGAGGATATTTGGATATGTTTAGGAGGGGAGCTATATTACCATGACTGATCAAGAAGATGGGAAGTAGTAGCAAAATTAAATTTCTAAGGATAATACCATATATACTCGAGGATAAGCCGAGTTTTTTCGGCACAAAATTTGTGCCGAGTTCGGGTTTTTCGAACTTATACTCGAGTATATATGGTGTATCAAAATACATAGTCACATATTTGAAGAAATCACTGTGTTCTCCCATAGAGATCACAGAATTGGGCTTATAGAATAAATATGAAAGAATGTCCCTATTTCAGAAACGAAATAATAACTAATAAAAAATTTTGTCAAAACCAACAGTAGCAAGTGTATAGTACACAAAGAGGAAGACAGAGGCATGACTTTATAATATTAATATGCACAGAAGAAAAGATCTGTGACCAAGGCTTAGGTTTAGGATAGAAAGATCTCAGCACAATAAATCAATAATTTATTATCATATCATCTGTTATAACAAAATGTTAATATATTCTCCTAACAGCCCAATAGATTGAGCAAGCCAAGTCATGGGATATAAACATTGGGGATTTTTCTTTCTTTTTTTTTAACCTCTTATTTTCTTTAAATGCCTGTTGAGGGCACATGCTTTCCCTATTCTAGGATAAAAAAACTTGAGAAGCCTCTTTAAAACACCATTTCCATCAAGTAAAATAAATAAATAAGTAAAGTTTAAATTTGATTTAAAATTGCCTGAGGATTTTTCTGCTTTCCCAACTTGAATCTAAAAGGAATCCTGAAACTTGGCAAAGAGAGCAATAAGCTACATTTCTTCTTTCTACTCAGGCACTCCCATCCCTCCTGCCAAGCTTACTTACCCCTTCCTTCTTTTTTTACCTCTCCAGCTCTCCTTCACAGTTCTCCCCACCACTGGCCAAGAGCAGAAGTGAGATAAATAACACTTTGGTATGAGCACTCTATTAGCGATCTCTGCATGTGGCAAATGCTCCAAGAGGACATCTCTGGTAGGCTCTTCGGAGACCCTCCTTATTCATTTTGAGGGATGATTTGCCTACAGTACTCTTGACATGAACAAATGTGTCTCTATTCCTGCTGGGCCCTTCATGCTCCCGAAGAGCTGAGAACCCACATCAACTCTGGCTTTTCCTCGTTGAAGCTTGTTTGTCCTTCCAGACTGGTTTTGTTGACCTATCAAAGTTTTCTCTCATTATTGTCCCACAGCTGGTTCACTTTTGTAGTGACAAACCCTTAGAGTATATGTGGAGTATATGTACTATCTAACTCCACAGTCTCTTCTTTGCAATGCCCTTAAAGCAGCTAGCTGCAAGTGCTTGGCCGTAGAGTTTACAGGTGGCAGTCAGACATCAGTCTTGTGTTCCTCAAACACATACATACTCAATTTTGTTTTCTCCTTGAAGCTTCTTACTGTTGTTAAAGGGTTATTAATGAAAACAACCTTTACAAATTAATAAAGAGGTGCAAAACAAGAACTGTGGCAAGGACCTAAATTCTGCAAAGACATAGGCATAGTTAAAAATCATAATAAGCAACCATTGTCTCCTACTTTGCTATCCTGTAGTTAACACTCAGGAGTCACAGAGCTGATGATCATAAAGATCCTTAACTTTCTCCAGGATTAACATCACCTTTGTGAAACCTAAGGCTAGGCTTTTCAGACAACTTCAAGACCCTACATTCCAGTGGATTGACTGATCTGCCCATATCAGTGACCCACACCACTGGTACTGGAACTCCAACTTGGGAAGTGACTCAACTAAGATGATATCTATACTCCTATGAGTTTTCTTTGAACCCAGCTAATGAGCTGACCAAATTGCCTAACCCTTTTCCTGCTAAATTATCTTTAAAACTCCTTCTCCCAAATTCGTAAGTAGATGGATTTGAGAAAATTACTCCTAATTCCCTCTTGGTGCTCTGTGATGTTAAACTCTTTTTCTACTGCAAACCCAGTCATCTCAGAGTCTCAGCTTTTCTCTGTTCAGTAAGCAATCTAACTCACTTGGGCTTTAACATTATTTGTAATACTCCACTCTATTTTGGATAGAAGAGGCTCGTAGCACATCAACAAATCTCTTTACACCTTGTCTTTCAATAATTTCCTGGAAGTGTAGGAAATTTTGGAATTACTTTAGGTATTTGGATTTAGTAATCTAACCTTTCCCCTTTATAAAACAGAACAAAAAGAAAGATTTATAGTACAGCTCAGTCAAAATCAATCTTTTAAAATCTTCTCCCAAGCTCTAAGTACTATCAGCTGTTATATCCTTGTTACAAGTAAGGGGAATCAAAGGTTATCTGATAGATTTCAATAACCAAACATTTTTCTTATTTATTTAACATCTCCTTTGGTATATTCCTCAGTCATCTCCTTTGGCATTTTCCTCTGTATTCTGCTTCAAAAGTTATAAGTGTTCTTCATATTTTTTAAATCATATTATTAAAAACATAACTTGGTATAAATTATTTGAATAGCATAGTTAATTCCATTTATCTTTTGTCATGATCATCAAACCTATTAAACATTCTGGCCATTTTTTCTCTTTACATGGACTCCAACTATTTTAATCTTCATCAAAATAATATCATGTCTCATTACCAAAACATGTCATTTTCTCTTAAAGTCTTTTATTATGCTCTTTCCTCCATTAAAACACCATCAATCTCATCTCTACTGCTGAATAACTTTGAATGAAGAAAAAGTTCATACAACTTCTCTAGGCACCTTACAAAATGAATTACAATTTTGTTGAGGCAAGATTGATATAAATTGGGATGAATATATATAATGAAGTGATACTAAAATGATAGATTCAGTCTGTTGAATAATATTTGACCCTACCGATCTTCTGGGAACACTCATTCTTTCAATATTTAAATTTCAAACAATGACAACATAAGAAGAAACACATTTTGTCGTCATGGTAACTCTCATTACATAGTCATCATTTAAGAAAAAAATTGCACATGCCATTTATAGCATTTCAGACCTTTCTAACATTGCATTCTGTTAAACTTCACTATTTAATTTGTTTAAAGATTTTGCACAGGTTTTGTGAATGAAAATATGAGTATCATTTTGTTTTGACATTTTGATTAGGGAATAGAAAAGAAAAAATAGTTTCTTTTTTTTTTTTTTTTTTTTTTCCTTTTCTCCTTCTCTCCCTTCCTGCTTTCTTATTGCATTTATTTGCTTAAAGTGAAAAGGAAGTTGAGTTTTGAATCTATTTCCTTTAAATCATACCAATTTGCCGTCCATCACCTCTATCTCAAAAGTTTATAATAATCAAGTATTTCAGACCATTTGCTATATAAAGTTAGCAAATGGAAGCCAGGGAGGAAAGTAACAATCCCTGCCATATTCCTTAAGCTCCTCCCTTTACAGAGAAAAACAACATAGCAAAACATTTGTTCCCAAATGCTTAGAGTTTTTCATGGGAAAAAAAAGTAAAAGGTAATTGGGAAGTGCTTTTAAGATAAATTACTTTCTCTTGTCACCTGTCATTGAGATAGATTGCACTCGGTTGCTTCATAGAAGCAGAAATAAAATCAAACATATTTGTGGCTAAGACAATAGTGCGCATATTTTTAAATTACATCAGGTAGGGCCTATTATTTAAGATTCGTTGCTACTGTCATTGTCACAACATTCTACATTATTCAAACCAAGCATCAATTCCATTAGTCAGTCTCTCCTTTGCTGTCAAAGATGCAAATACAGGCTTGTGTTGCTTAAAGTAAATGCATCATCTGAACAGGAAATGTGTCAGGATATATTAAATGGTATAAGGTATGACTCTGAAATGAAATCAAATAAATATGAGTCCCACTCACTTCAACAAAGAAAATATTTCTTATGAAAACCCCCTAAGATATTAATTCCTGTATTCCTCCTACATAGTCAGTGTTCATCAACTTAACAACCTGGTACTGCATTGATGCTCAATACATATTTTTGAATGAATGAATGACTCAAAGAATGAATAAATGATTGAATGAATGAAAAACAAAGACTATTTAATATGCTGACAATACACTAAGGAAGTAATGTGGTTTATGAATATTTCTCTGGTTGTTGAGAAAAATGTCAAATAAATATACACCTTTCCAAATTCCCATATATTATATAACAAGTCATATTTGTGTCACCTTGTATGGCTGGGAAACAGGAATACTTCACTCTGCTGAACAACAGTGAACTACTATAAGAAGTTACCTTGGGACAGATTTTCTCCCATACCTGATACCTGCATGTTTTCATTAACATGTATATCTGGGACCCCAAAACAGATTGGGAAATTGTGTTTTTGTCACTGAGAAATATTAGATCAATATTCATTTTATGAGTTAAAAATGAAACTTGAAACACTTTCCCTAGCACTTCTCCTGAGGCTAGATACCAAATTCGGATGCTAGTCAACTACTAAAAAAGATTTTTAGCTTTACTATTATAGAAATGATTATATTAAAACATCGAGACTATCAGTTTAATAAAATAGCCTATCTACTTTGTTTAAAAAATAAATGATTAAGGTAAATATTTTGATTTATTAGATTGATGATATAATTCTTTTCTACCATAATTATCTACACATACGTAGTTAGACTACAACCTGCTTACTTTACTAACACTGCTTATTATATGAATATTATGCCAAGCACTTTGAAATATTGTGCCTCATAGACTCTAGGATAACTTGAATTGAACTTAAAAAACAGTACTTGTTTACAATAATAAAAGCTAAAATTAGCTCTTATTTATTAGGGATTGATTATGTTTCATGAGTTTTATATATATGATATTTATCTCCATGTCAACCCACTGAGTTTATAATTATAATCCTTGTTGCACATGTATGGGAGACACTCAAAAAGTTTGGGTAATTCACCCAATCTGGACAAAAAGTTATTAATGTTCAGATCTAAGCCGTCTTTTTCACTATACAAAATTACACTTATGATACAATGACTAACAGAACTTTTTCATTCATGAACATCACTGCCAGGCTAGTTCTCAATTGCATCCAAAACTATTCCATATGTTATCATTTAAGGTTTCTATTTAAATTAAAAAGAAAAAAATCAAAGGGAAGCTATGAATGTTCAGAAAAGATATTAGAACATATACAATGTAATTTACAATGAAGATACAGAATATTGTGGGAGATGTGTCTTCACTCGTAAGCGTTTCATCCCTTTGAAAGGATCTCAGTAATGTGGCCTGCTTGGTCTCTCTCTGTCTTTTTACCTATCCTGGCCCAGGTGGGGTACTCTCACTTACCTGACTGCTTCAAAAGTTGTAAGTGTTCTTCATATTTTTTAAATTATATTATTAAAATCATAACTTGGTATAAATTATGTCAATAGCACAGTTATTTCAAGGAACAAGGCACTTACTGGGATTAGGTTCTTTAATGTCTTAAAATGTGTTTGATGTCTTGTTATGAATGTCTCTAGGACCACCTAAATAAGCCTCATCTATGGGCAAACCCAGCCCCTACAGACAGGTGTGCCTGCTGGACTCTGGGTGTATATTGAGGCCTGTTGTTATGTTAACCTGAATCTTCCATCTTAGCCTTTAATAATAAAAAAAAAAAAAAAAAAAATCACCAAAATATTTAGCTAGCAATTAATAATTTTTTTATCTTACTGTCCATTTTATACATATTTTGGATTTCTTTTTAAAAATGCTATTTATTAGGCCTCCTAAAAGACTTCAACAAATTAATAAGATACCTAACAGGGGCAAAGAATGTAACCTAATTTTATGTACCCTTATATTCATTTGAAAGGAAAAACATAAAATAATCAGCATGTTAATATACATGCACACATATACATGCACAAACACACAGAACAGAAAATCCAAAAATAATTACAGTTTCATATGGTATTGATCACTGTTTGGGGGTGATACTTTTATATAAGAAGTTGATCATAGTCCCAATTTTACTGTTTTGGAACAAGTAAAGGAAAAGTATGAGTGATAGTATAAGCAGTATGCATGATGTTTTTCTTTGTGTGTGTGTTTTCTAAATTGTATATTACACATATGCATAGTGCTTTTATTAGAATAAAACTAAAAATACATTTTTTTTCCCCAGACAGATCATTTCCTCATGTCTTACACAGCAGCCTGCTTTGTGGTAAACCTGTGAAGGGAAGAATTGATGCATGCTATTTTTTCTTTTTTGACCATATGGAAAAACTTACATTAAACTACAAATTACATAAATATTGACACACAAGTGCCTATTCCTATGTCTGGGCATGAAATATTTAATTTTAATGTCCTAAATGTTTTACATTAGCATCTGTTTTTGCAAGAGTATGCTTATAAATTACTCTGGCATTCTGACTAAATTATCTTCCTGAATACATGTATCACAGGTTAGGAAATCCACTGGGTCCAAATTCAGAAGTATTATATTTCTATTAGAGATGCCTTATATTTTTTCTCAGTATTTTGATAGGGTTACCATATTTCAAATTAGCTTAGAAATAATACAGCACCTTTAGGATAGGTAGCTAGAATTACAGCACCAAAATAATTTTTGACAATAAATATAAAAGTTATTTCTGATTCAATTATCTAAGGAATTCTCATGTTAGCATCTAACATAAGAGGGAACATAAGAAAACTGAAATTTAACTGTGAGCACTCCTGACAGAACATTACTCCCTCATGAGAAGGAACTTGGTTTTTCTTGATTTTTTTTTTTTGTTTGTTTGTTTGTTTGTTTGTTTTTTCCAGTTTTTGGCCGGGGCTGGGTTTGAACCCACCACCTCTGGCAAGCACCCAACTCCTTTGAGCCACAGGCACCAGCCAGGACTTGGGTATGTTTTGTTTTAGCTCATCCAGTCCTCTGCATTTTATCTCTAGCAGTTTAACTTACAGGTATTAAGTACAAGGAATAGAAAAAAAAGTCTTAGTAAACTAATTTTTACATAGAAGTTTTGGCACTTGAGCTATGTTCCCTTTCTAAAAAATAAATGTTTGTATAAAATATTAATATGAATTTTTAGTAAAATTGAATATGAAATTTTTTGACATGACTTTATATATCATAGTAGTACAGTAGAATTCTTAGGTAACCAATACAAATATAAACACTGTGTTTTTTCTCATAAAAATATGCTGCTTTTTATCCTTGTTCTGTATTAATATTAAGACCCGTGAAAACAGACCTACCACAATCTTCCTGTATAAAACCTGCAGGGGGAAAAACAAAAAACCCCAGGGTTTTGCAAGTCATAATATGGCATGTGGTTATGCATCAATTACAAGCACATGTAAACCAAATGAAATGTCTTTTAATATGTACATTCAATGACAATGAATTAACATATATTCCTGGGATTTTAGAAGAATTTTAAAGAAATCCTTTTAAAAGAAACTTTCCTTTGTGGTGTGGAAGGATCTTCACATCAGCTCTTAAATGTCTGTGATAAAGATGTAATTGGTCTGGCCAAGATTCAGTAGTGGTTACCAAAGCTAACCTCTCTGTGTAAACTGCTACAGATCTGGACAAAGTATGCTGTAAACACCACAATTATTTTCAGGCATTGTTTGCCATTCTGTACTGGGCTTTGGTCCATAAAAGAAAGGCAGCACCCAAGATGAGCTTCCTATTCATTCACTCTGGGGTTCTGCCTGGAGGCCCTTTCTAAACACAGGTGAAGTTGAAAGCAGGGGTCTTGATGGACAGAGGAAACAGATTTGAATTCAGGATGCTGAAAAAAATAGAGGAGGAAGAAGAGGAAGGAGGGAGGAGAAGGGAAAAAAAGGCATGAGGTTTAGAAACAAAGAAGTAAAATATGTTAAAAAAGTGATTACATGAGTCTGTACATATAAAACAGTAAGTAACCAAAGTAGAGTATTTACTCCATCACGGCAAAGTGCTTTTGAATAATTAAAAACAAGAATTTCCACTTACTATTCACAAGGACTATAGAAAGTTTTGTTGTTTCTCCAAATTTATTTTCCGACAAGAAGGATGGGAGTCATTTAAAAGTCCTAACTAAATACTGTAAGATACAAAGGGAAGGATAGAAAGATAGAAAGAGGTAGATGTATAAATATATGTACAGATGGATATATTAAATTAAAAAATGTAGGTATAACTTGGTCCAAGAAGGCAATTTTTCTACCACTGAAAATACTAAGATTAATAACTAAATACATTTCAGATTTTGTAGGCTTCTTCTAAAAATAAAAGAAATAACAAATGAAGTTAGTACTATAGTCTAAATGTTTCTCTCTCCTCCCCCAATTTTTATGTTGAAACCCTAATCCACAAACTGATAATATTAAGATGTGGGACCTTTGGGACATGGTTGGGTCATAAGAGTGGAGATCTCAGCAAAGAGATTAATGCTCTCATAAAGGAGATTAAAGGAAGTTTTTTTTCTCCCCTTCCTGTTATGTGAAGACACAGTTCAAAGGTACCATCCAGGAGAAGGCAGGACCTCCCTGGACATGGAATCTACTGTGCTTCTTTCTTGGACTTCCCAGTCTCCTTGCTTATAAGCCACCCCATTTATGATATTTTGTTGGAGCAGCCAGAACAAACTAAGACAGTAACCATCATGAAAATAAGCACTTGACTTCTAAAAGTGACTGTTTTGAAGGGGAAAGTATTCATTTAAACATGGAGTTTCTCGTCTGCCTGGAAAGGCAAGTCACTGTTCTTGGTATAAATGCTGAGATAGTTATTATCACAAGGAATACTGCACACAAAATACCTCTTCAATATGTTTGCGATGTACATTGTATTATCAGTCATCAATTATCCACATATTTGGAATCATGCCTCTTCTCTAATTAAACTAAAATTTTCTGTACAAAGTGATTAATTACAATATGATACCAGTAGTTTTTATCATCAATATAGTAAAGAATAAAGATAATTTTTATCATGAAAGAGAAATTTAAAATATTATACTACTATCATGCAATGTTTAAGAGCTTTGCACTGAGCCTGATTGCTTTGGTTCAAATACTGGTTCAGCTATTTAGTGTTCTTTTGTTTGTTTGTTTGTTTGTTGTTTGTTTTTCTTTCTGTCTTTAAACTTGATAAAATTAACGTATAAGTGCCTTAATTTCCTCATTTATAAGACCTGAGTTTAATCTACTTATTTCTTTGGGTTACTGTGAAAATTAAATGAACTGATACTACATGTATGGAAAATGTTTAATTAAGATGCAGAGAAGTCATTCATGACTCCCAGAAAAACATCCATCAGGGTTCACTAGTAGTTTTATATCTACACTTTCACAGATTTATTGTCCTTCTATTTTCCTTTCTTATACTTGGTCCAGTCTTGAACAGTAGGGTGTATTAAGTCACTATTTCATTATAATGATTATAAAACGTATGCTTAGTTGATTACTTGATATGTACAGATCATTATGATAAACACTTTCTCTTAACAGACCTATAAAATAGATACTATTCAAGTTTCATGGCAGAAGTGAGATCCAAGGAGCTTAATCAATACTAATTTTAATATTTGAGATTCAAACTCTATTTTGTCTAAATTTCAAACCATTCTTTCTTGCATTAAGATTATTAATTAATCACATTTTTGCTTTGTTTGCCTTCTACAAGGCAACAAATTCTTGGTAATGAGTAAAGAAATCACTAACAATCCCTTGTGAGTGAGCAAGAAAATGACATGTGAAATGTGCTTTTTCTTTCTCCTATCAGTACCATATAACATGCTACTGATATTTATAAAGTCATCAGCTACTGCTAATTAGAGTATTGGTAGCCTACATAGGCCACTTTTACGAAAAAGAAAAAGAGCAAAGCTAACCACGATATTGATTTTCCAATTAAAAGGCAGTCATTTATCTAAAGACACTGAAATTGTGATAGTATTTGAAGACAAAATAAAACAGAATTAATGGAACTTTACTAAGAGAACAATTAAAAAGGCCAAGTTCAGGGCAGTGCCTGTGGCCCAAAGGAGTAGGGCGCTGGCCGCATATACTGGAGGTGACAGGTTCAAATCTGCCCCCCGCCAAAAAAAACCTGAAACAAACAAACAAACAAAAAGGCCAAGCTCACATGCATGATAACACACAGCTTCCTCTCTGCACCAGTATCCTTGTGCAGCCCCTTGGAGCTACCTGCTCTTTGCACAGATCCCTTTTCTAATAATACAAAGAGGAATGGTGACCTTTCCATTTATCTTCCCATGGAAGTTCCCATTTTCCAGTCATAATTAGTATCATTAAGCCATAAAGAGAAAGAAAGCATCTGTATTATAGGATTCCGCACCAAGCCATGGATGAGTTACAGCTCTGCTTAACCTCAAGTAGTACTGACATTTAAAAAAAATTGAGCTTCTTAAGACACATGCATATATCTCTAAAGTTGGAATTTCAGAGGAAATGTTTTTGAGCAAAAGGTTCCTCCTGGAGCCAATAAAAGTGTTATATTTGGGTGAGAACAGTCATGATTCTTTTTAAAGATAGCTTTGTGCTGTCAATGGGCAGTTTTTTATGTAGAGTTGATGCTATTCTATAATGCCATTACTTGCCATTCGATACCATCAACCTGGCCTTTAAAATTTTTTTTTTTTTGGCTGTTAAGTCTTATAATGGAAGGACAGAAACTCTATTGTTCTTGCTATTGGATGGAAACTATGACCTATTCCTGAAATGCTTTCTTCCCTTCCTACTTCCTCCAGCCTAGCTAATTCCCTCTCACCCTTTCAATCAATCACAGATTAGATGCCCCCTACTGCAGAGAGTTTTCAACTACCAGCAAAGTAAATTGGTATTTTATTAACATGTTCAAAATATATTCTCTTTAAAAATATGTACTTTTAAAAAAAGTGCAGCGACTATGTTATGCCCACTTTTGTATTCCCAATACACAAAAAATTTGTCTACAATAAATAAAATATACTATGCTCTTAGTAAAGGTACTATGAGGAATATGAAGAAGAATGGAAGAGTATTAGGAGGGGTTATATTTTAATTAGGACTATACCAATTTTCATTTATTGCAGCAAACAATTAAAAATAAATTAATACCCTGGGTCGGGTGCAAATAACATGCTCTGGAAATGCTTAAGTCTATGCTTAAGTCTGTTTCCAGCCACTAATCTGGAACGTTAATGGGAATAATCCCTTTCTCATCATACAATTATTTACCATTTTACTTTTTATAGGAGCCATCATAGCCTTAAACAGTCTTTACGAAAAATAAATAGGTGTGTTTATAACCCTAAGTACTTCTTTTATACCAATTATCAGAGATTCAAAAACCTTGGGAAAATTCTACCAGGCTTTTATCAGTCAGGGGTGGCTTGATAGCACAGATGGGAGTGTCTGGGCTTGTCAGTGATTAATGTAAAGTTTGTAAGTTATAAACTTGAGGCATTCTGTTCAGCAAAAACAGTGTATAATTGTTGACACATTAATGTAAGTGACGAAGTGAGATTCTCACCTTCTTTATAATTTTGGCTACCACTTACATTGTTTAAAATATAGAATGTACTTTAAGGTGAATGATCAGCCTGATGAGAACTCACAAACATCACTGCAGAGTAGGAGTGGTGGGGGATTATATATTCCCACATCCTCAGATGAAAGATACTGTAGTGTCAGCATCAAAGAGACAGCTGTCCAAAGTACTGGGATCCAGTTATGTAAAATGGAGAAGACATCATGGTTCCATTTGTTTTGTGATGTGAATCAAATTTTAGCAAAGAAAATAAAATTTCAAAGAAAAACATCAAGTACTAAGAAAAACTAGATAGAAATCACCAAATGTATGGCTTTTCAGGAAAAAATTCTGCCCCTGTGATGTTTGCCTTTTATTGGTTGAAAATGAAATAGTTTCAAAATTCCATCATTGCAGGCTAGAGATCAGTACACATGTGGTTAGGGAAAAAGCATGGGAATTTTTGTACATCTATCGGTTGCGAAGATCTGGATCTATCTCGTCAGGTCCTAGGAAACACAACTTTATCAGAGAGCTTCGGGAGACGTAAAGGCAAAAGCATCAACTAACACGCGTGTCTTACTGTAGTCTGCTTTAGCAAGAGAGCTTCTGGGATCTCTGTTTTGTGAAGCTAATTGGGTATAATCCTGGCATTTATTAAGTACAATCAGGTATTCAAAGACAGGCTGAGTGTGGCCAAGCAAGTGCTAGTCATTTTTAAATGATACTTCTCAGGTCAATTCTATGCTTGCATTTTAAATATTAGCACTAAGCCAAAATCCGTAGTAGTTCACTAATAAAAACATGTCATCATTCTGCTTTAATGTAGAGTTTCAGATTTCAGTTGATTTCTGGGATAGTCATGTGACCTACAAGTAAAAGGTGTATTGAATAGTGATATTACCTGGGGAAGTCCAGAACCCAAACTCAGATTATCTTGTGGATTCATATCCATGCAAAGACCTAGAATCCTAGGCAACTGCGCATATATGTATAAGCCACCTGTCACATGTACCACTTTTCCTCCTTTCCTCTCTGCTCATATACACATGTTCTTAAGTATGGCTGTAGCTATACCTTTACCTTTTTTTTTTTTTTTTTTTGAGACAGTCTTGCTCTGTCACCATGGGTAGAATGCCATGGTGACATAGCTCACAGCAACCTCAAACTTTTGGGCTCAAGTGATCTTTTTGCTTCAGCCTCCCAAATAGCTGGGAACACACAAGTCTATCACAATGCCCAGCTAGTTTCAGAGACAAAGTCTCACTCTAGCTCAGGCTGGTCTCCAACTCATGAGCTCAGGCAATCTGCCAGCCTCGGACTCCCAGAGTGCTAGGATTCTAGGTGTAGCCACTGCACCCAGCTAGTCTGGCTATATCTTAAAATGAAATTTATGACACATAAAAGCAGGCCTAGTAAAAATATAATAATAATAATAAGCAGCACACATAGGGCTTTTAGTATGTTCTGGCAGGGTTTTATACATTTTCTCTAACTTTTATTTCAGAATAGTTTTACCTTTACAGAATATTTGCAAAGACAGTACTAAGAATTTCTTTATTTTCTGGTTTCTCTCTACTTTTTTTCACATCATATATTAGTATGATACATTTATCACAGCTAATGAACCAATATCCAATGATGACTGGTCAACTAAAGTCCACCCTTCATTATTATTTCTTTAGTTTCTACCTAATATTCTCTCTCTCTCTTTTTTTTTGTCCCAGAATACCATATTACATTTATTCCTCCTATCTCCTTAGGCTCCTCTATAACAGCTTCTTGGGCTTGCTTTGATTTTGGTAACTCTGATATCTTTAAAAATTACTGGTCAAGTATTTTGAAGAATGTCCCTCAATTAAGATATTTCTGGTGTTTTTCTCACAATTAGACTGGGGATATAAGATTTAGGAGGAAGATCAAAAAAGTAAAATGTCATTCTAATCACATCATATTAAAGGTACACATGACTACCATAACTTATCACTGTTGATGTTGACCTTGATCACACGGTGTTTTTTACCCTTTCGGAAGTCACTATGTGCTAAGGATTGAGGATTAAGGCTCCAGTTCTCTATGGGGTGTTGCACACATTTTTCATGAATTAATACATTGCGTTTCAAAGATAAACAATTTGATGTAGGTAACATTATATCCCATTTTATAGATGAGGAAACTGAGGTATGGTCAGGCTTAAAGAAAAAGTGACCATATTGCATACTTAAAGGTGGCCGATCAATATGAACGTGACCAGATCCTGATTTAAAGTCAAATGTGCTTGCAATTAATTCACACAAATGAAGTGAAGTGGTGACCTTAACATCAAAGTCAAGTGGCTGAAAGCCTATCATTTAGAGGAAATGTAATATTTCTATTGGATACCGCCCCCCCAAAAAAAAGTGCAACAGAAATCAATGGATGATTTTTGATAAAGAGAATCTCAACCCAAAATAAAGACACAATATTCTGGAAAAATTGAAAAATAAATTGCTATCCTAAACTGGTAGTACTCAGAAGACAGATTAATTCAGTAAATATAAAGTATTAACAATAAAATCTTTTTTTTTTTTGCAGTTTTTGGCCAGGGCCGGGTTTGAACCCACCACCTCTGATATATGGGGCCAGCACCCTACTCCTTGAGCCACAGGTGCCACCCTAAAAATAAAATCTTTTGTATCACTTACAATGGTTCTGTTAATGTTTTAAGTGCTTCACAAGGACTCTCCAAGATACCTAATATTATCCACCTTTCAGAAAAGTAAAATTGAGGCAGGTTGAATCTAAATAATTCGTCCACGTCAACACACCAAGTGGCAGTTGTGGCATTTAAACTCAAGCAATCTTATTTCCATATTTCTTATTTCCATATTTCTTATTTCCACTGCGGAATGCCTCCTGCATGGCCCAGAGGCTGGAGTATACCTCATGCAGAAACTGTTCCCAAGTGTAAGATGTTGTAGTGTCTTAAGTTTTCTTAACTAACTTTACCTGGAGAAGTGCTTTTCCTTTGTTAAAAAATGTATAAACTTTTATCAATGCACGCTAATTCTCTTAATGCTGGATTGCATTTTTTAGTATAAATGTAAAGGCAGAACAAACTCTTCAGTCTTATTTCAAGAAGTTAATCATGAAAATAGGGGCAAAAGAGGAAGTATCAACTGAGAAAAGTGAATGTGTGTGTGTGTGTGTGTGTTCATGTATAAATCTCCCTTCATAAGAAAATAAATGGGAGAAAAGTACCATATAATCTAAATAATCTATGGTTTTACAATACCTAATGATTATTTTTTTCTAATTGCAAAAAAATCCTGCTTCTGGAACATAAAAACTGTTATCTTTTTAACTTGTGTTTTTGTAAAATGTGTGGTAAGATTTATCCACTTGTTTAACAAAATAATTGTTTTGAACAGAGAAAATTGGAATAGTAAGCTAGGGTTCTCTTACAATTCCTTACAGTTTAGGATTGAATGAGAAGTCAAGAAAAAAAGTTTAAAAATATCTTAGTTCACTCAACTCAATGTAGCCAACTCAGCAAAGGTCTAGTCTTGAGAGGAAGGAGAGGGCCATGAAAGGGCAGTGGGTTGGGACCACAGCCCTGCAGTCACAATAGTGCTGCCCTTATTAAACAATGTTACTTGGATATGCAGTTAAATGAGTGAGACATCTGAGTAGAGGGCAAAGAGAGAGGAAGGTAGAATTTATTTTGTGAAGCTCTCCCTGGACTGAATTGTGGCCTAAGCAATATAATTGTGGCCTAAGCAGTGAAAATAAATGCAATCCCTATGGTCTACATTTTAAATTTCTGTACTAAAAAATTAGTAGAGGTCTACAGAATTGATCTGGTTTATACCTGGAAACAGGTGGCCTCCAGGAAGTGCTGGTAATGAAAGGGCTTTGTCTCCCACCCACACACAGTGAGCTGGGCTGCTGACAAGGTGGAATCCATTGGGTTTCTCCTGATTGAACCTTGTGGTTAATTGAGTGTCACATTGTGTTCATGTTACTGCTGTTCTGATGTAGATGAGATCAGGCCCGACAAGTGATAGCTCAGAGCAAGCCTAAATAAAGGACTTCATTGATCTGCCAATGGCTGTAGGTAGAACACACAGCCTATCTGCCTGACAACCATTGCAAATGGCATGAGCATTGTAAACTTTTCCCCTCTCCCTACCTTTTCCAACATAATTTAATTATGTGGCCATCTCCATTGACTTAGTGGTCACTAAGGCACTGCTGCTTTATCTACAGAACTGTAAGCCCCACCCACCAAACCTCTGCCCATGTTTTGCTTCATTAGAAGTTTGTTTTTTTTCCAAACGAATACACTAAGTACTTTCCCAGGCTCTTGGATGGAGCCACACATGATGTATCAATAGTCTTTTAAGGGGACCAAACGCTAGTACATGCATTGAGAAGTAAAGAGGGGAGGATGATAGGTAGGAAGGGAGAAAAAGAGGTTTTAAGCTGATTAAATATTATTAGCCTGGTGTTGTCCACCAAGTCCTGCCTGACACCCAGGCAGTCTGTCAGATTAATATCTGTGTTACCACAGCAACTGAGCATATCAATTTGTTATAATTACCTTTTGCAATTAGACTTTTAACCCCAATCTGTGTGCTTTTTGAAAGTTATATCTTTATTGCTATTATAGGAAGTGCACAAAATAAAGTGAAAGTCTTCACTAGGAATTTGATCAAAGATTGCATGAGTGATAAAAAGGACAGCATGTAGAGGAAGGTGTAGTTGCCTCGAAACATTCCAGTCTCAGGACTTCTTTACACTTACAATGCAATAGCCACTCAAAGAGCTTTGGCTTATATCAGTGGTTCTCAATCTTCCTAATGCCTCTTAATACTGTGACCCTTTAATACAGTTCCTCATGTTGTAGTGATCCCCAACCATAAAATTATTTTCATAACTGTAATTTTGCTACTGTTATGAATCGTAATGTAAATATCTGATATGCGGGATGTATTTTCATTGTTACAAAGTGGTTGCAACCCACAGGTTGAGAACTGCTGGCTTATATGGATTATATTTGTTAATATTTGCCGTATTAAAAATTATAAGAGTTTTTAAATACCTATTTATTAATTCATTTTAAAAACAGTAAGAAACCCAATATGTGGGAATATAAATGCCGTATTTTTATAAAACATATCTATAATGTCTACAAGAAAATTAATTTATGGGAAGAGCAGTATAATCGTTGCATTTTTGTCAGTCTCTAACATCTAAAGAAGACAGCTGGGATTTTCATACTGGCCTCTGTGATGATTTTGGGGCAATGTCATGTGTAGCCTCTGGAATACTCCACTGTATACACTTAAGAAAATGATAGTGAAAAACGCAAATCCCTTTTTATCACTATTAAGGAAATAATTTGACTTCACAGAACACCTGAAAGGTGTGCTAGGTGTTCTGGGACAACATTTTGAGAACTCTTGGACAAATGCCTTTGAACCTCCATTCAAAGCTACAGTGACCACTAATACCTAATGACATATCACTTGGTGGAAGATAAACTATTTATGTGACAGTGATCCTAAGAGTCTTACAGTAAGTTGTAAAATTTTGCTGAGTTGGGTCTTTACACTTTACCTCTCCACATACCTCCTCCATTCTGCAAAGCTCATCCTGAAAAAGTATTTTGCATCAAAATAATGGCAGCTATCCCCCATACCCCATTTAGTGATTTCCCAACGGGTATATCTCATTTGCCCAAGGAATGTCATTTATAGCATCTCGTCTCTCCAGGAAACGTTGGGCTGATCCCAAAATTTCAGAGAAATACAATATTGTTCTTTTCTCTAAAGGGTTGGGCAAAATATAAAAGATATGATGCTTATTTAGAAGACTAAGTATAAACAAAGATTACCAAAAAAAAAAAAAAAAAAAAATACCTGGAAGCCTGCAAATTGCAGCTGTCAGTCTTGGCTCTTTGCTCCTATCTAAATCTAGTTCCAATTAAGTAAAGAATGTGAATTCCAACACCCTTAATAGCAGAATCGTATGGCCTTTTATAGCCAAGTAGTGCTTAAAAAGGATAGAGCAAATCAGAATCTCCCACCCAAGGACACGGAAGCTAACCCTATCAATAATTGACTATCAATAATTAAGGCCTTTGATGCCTCAAATCATTTAGATAATAAGATTGCTTTGAAGTAAATAAATATCAAATTAGGATTTGTGGCAGTCACAGGTGTTTGGCAGGGCTGGCCTATAATCACAGAGAAAATGAATGCGTTTTATTCAGCATAATTAGAAAAAGAAATGAAGTTTATATGCAAATTGTAAGCCACTTTAGTCAAAGATAACCGGTCAGACTGCTTTTGGTAATTTAAACTTTCATTTAGATCAGAATTTGCAAAGTATCTATTTTCAATGCAATTTGAGTACAGCTGGTTGCGCTCTCTCAGGCATCTGAGAGAGAAATTTAAATGTCCCTGATAACCCTGTAGTCTTGCTTTGGTGCTGACAAAATAACATGCATTTTTAAACTTGACCTTTTTTACTCTTGGCTATCCAGGGAGTCAGTTACAAAGGTTATATGGATTTTTCAGCATTCAGCACTGACCCCAAAGGAACAGGAATGTGTTTGGGGGAGGGAGGGGGGAGGGGGCAGAATCCAAGATGGTGGAAGTGTAAGTAAGGCATTGTAAGAACTGGGAATGTAAATACTGTTCCTGATTATTTTACTCAGATAAAGCTACATGTCCCTGGACCCGTCTTCACTCCTTTCTTATATTTTGCCTTATTTTGTAATATTTATCTACTGTCTTGCTTTCTCTGTTGGACTGGTGGAAGCTTGAAGCCAGGCATGTGGAGTTATTCACCTTAGTGATGCCTGGGTAGCCTGGACTATAACCTGTCCTATATAACTTCTTGATAAAAAATCGTAAACTTAAGTTGAATCAATGGCGTAAAGACATTGGATTGAATAATGGCTAACAATAAAGAGTAAAATTCAAGGAGAGAAAAACATACCTTTTTTCAAGGGGGAAATGTAACATTTGAAAAGTACCAAATAGTTTACCTCTAAAAAGGTGTGTTCCAGATCAATACTTTAAACCTATTGTATAGTATAACAATCTCAAAAGTAAATGGTCATCACAATCATCTCTGGGGGGGGTTGTTAGAAATGCAGCTATCTTGGCTACAACAATAAACCCAGTGCCTGTGGCTCAGTGGGTAGGGTGCCGGCCCCATATACTGAGGGTGGTGGATTCAAATCCAGCCCCAGCCAAACTGAAAAAAAAAAAAAAAAAAATAGACGGGAGTTGTGGTGGGCCCCTGTAGTCCCAGCTACTGGGGAGGCTGATGCAGGAAAATCGCCTAAGCCCAAGACCTGGAGGTTGCTGTGAGCTATAGTGCCACATCCCTCTACTGAGGGTGACAAAGTGAGACTCTGTCTCTAAAAAAAAAAAGAAAAGAAAAGAAAAAAGAAATACAGGCATCTTGATTCTGCACAAAACCAATGAAATCAGAATCTCTGAAAATCAAGTGGACCTCAAAAGTATAGTGAGAAGAAGAATTAGTGTATGAAAATCACCTATTACAGTGCTGGGAACAAAAAATATTTGTATATATTTAGGATAAAAATGTATTATATAAAATATGAAGGAATAGGTATATATAGAGTGTCCACAAAGTTCATGTGCAATTTAAAATAGTCAACGATTTCAAATTGCGCATAAACTTTATGGACCCCCTTGTATAAGCAGAAAGATGCCGTTGAAGAGATGGTCCCAGCTAAATCTTTTAGATGAAAACATCATCACCATTTTCTTTCTGCCTCCTTTACCCTAACTACCTCGAAACATAGCCTCATTTAAAATAAAGTAGATAGGCCTTAATCCTAGCACTCTGGGGGGCTGAGGAGAGTGGATTACTTGAGTTCATGAGTTTGAGAACAGCCTGAGCCAGAGGGAGACCCTGTCTCTAAAAATAGCCAGGCGTTATGGTGTGCACCATAGTCCCAGCTACTTTGGAGGCTCAGGCAAGAGAATCATTTAAGCCCAAGAGTTTGAGGTTGCTGTGAGGTATGAAGCTGTGGCACTCTACCCAGGGTGACAATGTGAGCCTCTGTCTCAAAATAAATAAATAAATAAATGAATAATAATAATAATAAATAAATAAAATAAAATAAAATTGAATGTAAAACAAGCCTATAAGATTTAACCATATAATTTACATAGAAAGGTTGCTCCCAAAAGAGGTTGACCTTGATGGGACAGTGCCAAATCAGTCAGATGTCAGTAATGTAGAGTCACATCTATTCCCTTTTCTAATTGTGAAACTTGTCTCCTTCATAGGCAAACAACCACTGGCTATCACAGAAAATGTTGAGTACTGGGATACTCTTGATTTCTTCTCCACCTTTTTTTTTTTTTTTTTTTTTTTTGTCCCCTACTTATGTCTTTATTCTTAAATCCTAACATAGATAAACAGCATTTCAAGATGAATAAACCCAAAAGAATAAACGTATAATATTAGAACTTTGACTACTATGTCAAGTGAGTCAAGAAGATTTTTGTTATAGTTAGGTATAGGCATTATCTACTTCTGTGTAATAAATGGCCCCAAAGATAGAAGTTTCCAGCACTAAACACTTATCGTCACAGTATGTGTGGTTCAGAATTCAGATGTGGCTTAGCTAGATGTTCTGGCTGGGGTCGCTGACATGGTTTCAGGGTGTCACCTGGGGTTGGCATCATCATAAGGTCCTGTGCTGGTAGAACCACACTTCCAAGCTTATTCCCAGGGTGTTAGACTGACACCCTTGGTTCTCCACTGGCTCTTGGCCATTGGCTTCCCTCTCCTCCTTGCTACATGGGCCTCTCCATAGGGAAGCTCATAACATGCAATCTGTTTTCAACAGAGCTGGTAAATGAAAAAATAAGAGAAAGTGTGCGAGCAAGTTGGAAGTCACAGTATGTTAAATCTAGTCTTAGAAGTACTATCCCACCACTTTTACCATTTTCTCCTGGTGAGAAGAAAGTCACTAAATGCAGTTCACAGTCATGGCGAGGAGATTATACAAAGGTATGAACACAGTCTGCAGGGGTCATTGAGAACCATCTCAGAAGCTGCCTAGTACCTTAGGAGACCCCAATACCTCTTTAGCAATATTGTGTAGGTACCACCTGCCTATTTTGTCAACCCTCAAAATATTAATGGAGCACCTTGTAAAGTTCAGAAGCCATGTATTTTCTTAATGAGAAGACTTCAGTATGTGAGGCTAAGCAGAAGACGTACTTTGGGGTGTCAATGTACTGTTAAAGTATTCCGCTGACACTCACAGCATACAGAGTGGAATTCAAGAGCATTCAATTGCCACATATGTTATTGAGCTGGCCCTGGCTACCTCTCCAGTAGCACACTGTGTCTTCCTTTCACTAAAACTTCAGAAACTACTAGTGTCCTATTGCTCACAGTTTCCCAGGTAGTTAGGTGTATATTTATATTGTCTTTAATACTTGGAATATCCCCATACACATCACAGCCATCTGATGATCACTTACTCACATTTTATGAATTAGCGTGAAAAGTCATTCCAACCTTCTCACAGGACATGTCCATCATCTCCATGCCATTAACACTTCATGCTTACCCTAATGTTGCATCATCTGTGTGTTTTCTTCATGAGCATATGGAATCTTTGATGGCCGAGACCATTAATATAACTCAGTGTTGTGTTCTCCACATCTAGAATGACCCCTGGGTACAAAATATTTCAAGACATACTTGTTGAATAAGAATGACTATTGAATGAAAAAGGAGAGATAGTGTGAGAGAAAAGGGGGGAAGGAAGAAAGAAAGCAATAAAGGGAGGGAAAGAGGGAGAGAGGAAGACTAAAGCCACATCCTCCAAGTAACCTAAAGGACAAAGTTCTTATACATGTAACTGTTAAGTACCATGGGAAGAGATGAATAAAATACAATAGTCCAATGAAATCACCATCTGGTTAATCAAATTCATGTAGTTATAACCTTTAAAAATTATATAAAGAAGTGAAGAGGATCAAGGTAGAGTCTTCCCCATGTTTTAAAAATCAGGTTACATAAAAAACATTTCCAGTGGTTAAAAGGAATTATGGAGTTTCACATCCATTGTAGTGAAACAACAGTGCCAGAGGAATTTTGTTAACAAAAGTATATTTTTAGGTTAAGCATAATCACTGTTTGAATATATTCACATTTTTCTCAAGTGGGGAGATTTTTCTTCCAGCAGAGGTACAACAATTCTTGTTTTTCTTCACCATCATTCCTCCTTATGCTAAACAAAATATAGAGCTCTCAACTAAATAGCTGCTGTGTTTTGTTTTGTTTTGTTTTGTTTTGTTTTTACAGTTTTTTGCCAGGGCTGGGTTTGAACCTGCCAATTCCAGCATATGGGGCTGGAGCCCTACTCCTTTGAGCCACAGGCACTGCCCAATAGCTGCTGTTTTTTACCTCACCAATTGTTAGGGGAGGTAGTCTCTTTCTTTCAGTAGGGGTGTTGTTTCTGATGGGCAATCCATTATTAAAAGTCATATAAATCATATTCTCTAATTAATTCTCAATTATACTTAATTGGCTTTAATAAAAATCCTGCTATTAAAGTAAATTGAACAGTTGCAGTATTTCTAATATATTACCAATATCTATTACCAATTATAATTACCAATTATAACCAGAACAAATTAAATAATGTGATATAAGATATACCAAAATCACACTTTCCTTCTTACCTCTTCTGTGTTTCATTTTATTTGTGCAATCTGGAAATCTGCTATATTTGCCATCAAAAGGAGGATTCTTTTATTCATATATTCTTTTGCCCTTGTGTATTTTATCTTTTTGTCCTTGTCATTAACAAAATTTTCACCTGAGAAGCATAGCTCATTAAGTCCTTAATTCAATATGAGTGGATTTCTAAGCTATGGTCTTTTCTAACTAAAAAATCTAAGTTGGAGAATTTTGGCTGGCTGAACAGTATTTGCAGAATAGCAAGGGTAGCAGGTGCGCTAGTGTGTTCAGAGTTGGTTGAGAATGGCTCTGGTCAGAAACCATTCTGCAAGCAGAGGCCCTAAGGGAAGTAGTATTCAGTAAAATTCCTTCAAACTCCAAAAGGCTGTCTTGTAGAATCATTATTTCTTTTTAAAATCTATCTCTGCTGCAGTTTTACTCCCCTACACATCTTCTCATGCTAAACCTGCTGACCTCCCATTCTGCCCAGGACTTGTTTTCTGACAAGCATTGAAATACATGCCTTCATAGATTCTTTTGTTTGCTGTTGCCCAATCGAATGTGCCAAATCCACAGTTTTCCATAATTACCTTTTCAGCCCAGTTTTTACTGCTCAATAAACTTTCTTGTTAAATTATACTTATTTCCTGAGCTGTAGCTTTTGCTTAATTAATGTATGCAAATATAAAAGTAGAATAATTAAAGGATTATTTATAATACAAAAGGAAAAGAGCTTAAGTAACTCTGAAGAATTTCTATTATTAAACATTATTTGCAAGTTACCTCCTCCCTCAGGTCCTTTGCGTAATATCTAAGTTGTCAAGGTGTTTATTGGAGAAGCCAAATATGGTTATGTGTTTAACATCTTTGACTTCTGGAGTTTTTAAACTATTTTCAATTCCTTGAAATTACTCTCTGGCTGCCAATGTTTTCCCTTTAAGATAACATGATGGGAACTTCACCACAATCAAAAGCTACCAAGAACCTATATTTCAAAGATATGAGTAGATAATTTAAGTAGCGTAATAAAAATTAAAAATATAATGTCTTATTTTACAGAGTACTTGGCATGTGTTGACATTACACTAATTAAAATTATCTAGCAGATACTGTTCTTACACCAACTGCAAGAGGAAGATACTATTACTTAGCAGATTACCTCTAAAGAGATAACTTAAATCAGCTAAGGTGAGGGCAGCTGATTTAAACAAGATCATCTGGTTATTTGGCCATGGACCCTGCACTTGACCAAGTCTATCAAACACAATATCCCAGGTTCTTACACACTATTTTGTTGTGTTTCCCAGATTTAGTCTTAATGTCACAGGAAAAAAGATTCCATAAAAAAGCAGTAGGTATTCAGACCATTATCTTATATTTGTTCATTTTAGTATGGAAAAAATGTAACCTCTTGTTGCCACTGGAAATTGGGCATATTCTTAACAGGCTAAGGAATTCTTCTACCCCAAATATCTTGTTATTGTCTTAATTCACCTCCAAATTTCCAGTTTATTACTTGAGTTAAGATTCTTTGTGCTGTCTTAGAAGCTATACCATTTATAGACTTTGATCTTTTAGTTCAAATTACTTTGTCATCTTCCTCTTTTCCAAGACAGGAGAATCTGAGGAAGTGTGACATGCTCATAATTAAACAATGAATTGCAGTTCTCTGAGTTAAATATTAGTTCCCCAGGAAAAATATAGAATTTTTGCAGAAAGTGTTAATAGAAAAATTATTTTCAAATATTTACATTTCGAAGTGGTCTTGCAAAAAAAAAATAATCCAAATGCACTTGGACAATGTAGAAAAAGTGGTCTAAATAAATGCAAACTTGGCATTGCTGCATAGGCTCCTGGTGGGTGCCTTCTATTCCTACTTGCTTAATCCAGCGCTAACCATGAGCTGTGCAAAAAAATTCAATTACTTAAAAATGTGTTGATGACTTTTTTCTGTGCACTTGTTCTTTAAAAACCATCAAGTTTCAGTTGTAAGTGAAACCCATATAATTCTCTTCTGATCTTCTGGATAGGGCTTCATGCTCTTGAAGAGTTTTAACTGTACCCTTTTCTCTTATAAAATTACTTAGTTTACTTATATTTATATTTAAGGATGTTTATTTACTTACATTTATTTTTACCTGCCTAATTTTTTGTATACTCTATACAGCTAAACAGTCACAGTTGCTTATGTTTTCTTGAAATAGTTCATGTCAAACCATAAATGCCTGTGATTCTGATTCAGCAACATCACTTTGACAATTCTATAATTCCAGTCACTTTTAGCATTGAGAAAACATTATGGTTTAAGCCTGCCAGGAGTATTATTATTTTTGACTATATATTTGGTAGAAAAATGTAAATTTGACATTTGGAAAAAGTTTATTTTAAATATCAGCTGATTTGTTTGTTTTGAATGTCATGATTTAAGTCTCAGAAAACAGTACCAATGCATGTTTTCTGGGAACAGATGTACATACTAAAATCAACTTTAGAAAGGCATTTTTATTACTTTTGGTTTAAAATTGTATTGTTAAGGAGATCACTTGACACTAGTTATTCCCCTCCCACTGGATCATCACCATGAAACACGACAAAGGGGAGAGCAATGGCTGTAGGTAATGAAGTGGTAGCAAATCAAAGACTCCACAGAATCCCTGACCAAAAACCACCACAGACTCTTTTCAATGTTGAGTAAATTACTTTAGCAATCAGGGCAAGGAGCAAACTTACTATTTTATATATTTTATATATGTATGTATGTGTATATATATATTATATATATATATATATAATATATATATAGACATGTAATATATGTCTAAAAATATAGTTGTAGATGGAGCATCTATGTTGACATATGTGTAGATTGATATTGAGAGAGGGAGACAGAGATCTATATATAGTGGCCTGTATTAAATATGTATTATATAAATGGAGAGAGTTATAAAGAGAGAGACACAGAGAGATAAAGACATAGAGAGAGCTAGAGAGAGATTTGAAGGACTCTGGCCTGGAGTTTATTCACACTGCCCTTGTCCAGTAGCTATGATGGCAATGACTGAGAATTCCCACCAAGGCCACCAATTCTGAGAAAGCAAACTGAGTTGATTTCCTGTGTTCTTGCTTCTGGCTGAACATAGTGTGGAAAGCACCTGCGAGTTTTACTACAGGTTTGAAGTGAGGGATATTGTAAAGATGTTGAAGCTATGATGGAAGAGAAGACTCCAGGATCTGAACAGGGAAAATTATCCAGGGATAAGCAGAATTCATTCTACTTCAAATGAATACAAACCCTGGTACATGATCGTTGCAACACACAGAAAGGAGAGGAGGCCAAATATTCTGTCTAATAATTCAGACAATAATTCTGTCTAATAATCTCCTCCTCTTCCAGGTCCTCAGGTAACCTAAATAATGTCAAAATATGAAATACAGGAAAAACAATAAATTTCTTATATTTAGGAAGGGAGAAAAAGATAAATCACCTATACCATATTAAAACCAAGGCCTGGACAAAGACACTCCAGATGAAGTAGTAAAGAGAAAGGAACATTTGATTAAATGAACCTAATCTTATTTGGATTAAGGATCTCTGCAGCTATAGGAAGGATCTCTGATGAGATTGCTGTGGATTGTGGGGAGAGTCTAAATCTAATGGTGAACCCTCAATCCCATAATAATAATGAAAAAAAGATTAAAATGAATGATAGTACCATGAAGAACAAAATAAAAAAGGAGGAGGAAAAAATACATGAAAATTTTTATGAACAACACAATTAGAAAAAAATATAATGAAAGAATAAGGCAAACATTTCTCAGGAATGTGTTATGTTGTAGAAAAACTTAGCAGTGCCATAAATTCAATAGAGTCATTCTTCAAAAAAGGTTAAAACAACAATATGAGATTGTAATGGGTTACAGTGTGACTTCTAAAAATGTGTTCATCCAAAATCCCAGAATGAACCTAATCTTATTTGGAATAAGCGTCTTTGCAGATATAATTAAGGTAAGGATCTCTGATGAGATTGCTCTGGATTAAGATGATTCCAATGGTGAATGTCCTTATAAAAGAAATGGAGTTTCATGTCTTAAGTTTAAATCTTTTATTTGGTGAAAATCTATCTTATTTAATGGTGAAAGGTGTGGGTCTAATTTTAGTCTTTTACAGATCTCCAGCCAGTTCACCCAGCACCATTTGTTAAATAGGGAACATTTTCCCCACTGAAAGTTTTTAATTGGCTTGGCAAAGATCAAATAACAGTAAGTACCTGGGTTAATCTCTTGGTTCTCTATTCTGTTCCATACTTCTACGT
>CAUYPK010025110.1:0-58262 GCA_963574355.1 Loris lydekkerianus
GAGTAGCTGAGGACCACCAGGTTCCCTGTGAAGCAGGAGGCGGGGAGTAGAGTAGCTGAGGACCACCAGGTTCCCTGTGAAGCAAGAGGCGGGTAGTAGAGTAGCTGAGGACCACCAGGTTCCCTGTGAAGCAGGAGGCGGGGAGTAGAGTAGCTGAGGACCACCAGGGTCCCTGTGAAGCAGGAGGCGGGCAGTTGGAAACTCCTCTTGGATCTCCTGCTACTCTTGGGAGCACTTTGACTTGAGACAAATTATGGGACAGATTATTCTCTGTGCCTTATTTACTTTGTTTATTAAATGGAAATAATGGGACTGTTTTATTTATTTTTACCTTGCTGGAGTTTTTTTAATAGAGATAAATATAAAGTTATAGTTTTGCCTTTAAAACATTTTCTGTTTATAAAAAGTGATATACTGTATAGTATGCAAAATAATTGACCAAAGATATTCACATCATAGTTCCTAGATCTGGGAGTATGTTACTTTACTTAACAAACAGGAATAAAGGTTATAGGTGGAGTTATGGTTGCTAATTAGTGAACCTTGACAGGGAGATATTATCATGGATTATATGGAGGGGCCCGAGGTAATTACAAGGCTTCTTAAAAGCTGAAGAGGGAGACAGAGAGGAAAGTCAGAGGAGGCAGAGGAAAGTCAGACTGATGCAGTGTGAGAGGGAGTCAGCCCACCAATTGCTGGCCTTGAAAAGAGAGAAAGGATGTCTAGAGCCAAGGAATGCAGACACCTAGAAGGCAGGTAGAAAAAGCAAGGAAGTAGGTTTTCCCAAAAGTCACCAGTAAGGAGTGTAGCCCTGCTGACACCTTGATTTTAGAAGTTAGGCTCTCTAAAACTGTAAGGTATTAAATTTTTGGTGTGGGGGTATTTTATACCGTTGGATTTGTGATAATATATTACAGTATATTACAGAAAATTAATATGTTATAAAACATCTTATATCAGCTTATCAATTTATTTAGATTCAACATCTTCTGAAAAGAATAGTTGGACATTTTTTAATGTAATTAAAACTGTGTTTTGGGTATTATTTAAAATTTCTTGTCACTTAGGATAAATAAGAATTTATATTGTTAAATAGAGAAGAATAATACTTAAAATAATTATATAAAAAGAAAATAATGTAGTGGACTCTTATTAGTACTTAAATTATAGTTTTGAAGTATTTTGAGATTTGGGTTAAATTATGTGAGAAGTTTTAAAATAAAAGATTTTTGTATTAGGTGTATAGAGTCCTTGTTCTTAAACAATTGTTTACTTAGACTGAACATTTTCTTTGTTGTCCTGTGGTGCTACATAATAAAATTTGAAGAACATTATGTAGCTTGACAACAAAATTGTTTCTTATATTTAAAAATGGGAATTTTATTGTCTTCAGTGTGAGGCATAATTAAACATTTAATTTGAACTGAAGACTAACTAGGACCCTAAGATTCCATTCTTTTCTGACTCTAAATCAGGTCTGTAATATCTGGGTTTCTGCTGAATCTGTTTTGGAAGAGAGTAAAGATTTATAAAGATTTACTATGTGAAGTGCTTTGAGTACATTCAGACTCTGATGAGCCTTTTGTCCTAGCCATTTTTCCATGACCAAGAAAACAAAGGAATTGATGTTGAAATTCCACAGCCTTGTTTCCTGTTAGACTCCAAAGCAGCAGCAGCCTATCCAGAGTGTGAGAGGGATAGGTTAATGGGAATGAGGAAAAGATGACAGTATTCAGGATGCCATTGGTACTATTGTCATAGAGAATTAAATGCATGGCAAACTATTGATATGGGAATTTGTCCTGTTAGTGTTTGTAACTGAACATGCAGAATTAAATAATTCCTGCTCTCACGGAATCTTTTGACATGAGAAAAAATTCTGTAGCCAGTGACTTTATTATATGGAAGCCATGAAACCTGTATGAAAGAGTAATCTACTTTGTATTGAATGAGTTCAATTAGAAGCACTAGAAGCAGATAGAATTCCTGGGTCTTGGGTGGCAGGCAAGTAGGGTCAGCTAGACTAGGAGGGTCTGAAACCAGGCAGTGGAGTTAGCTAATGAATGTGATTGTTGGCAGACTAGAGAACCTGTGAGATGGTCAGATAAATTTTGAAGTTATAGTAGAATACTGCATGTAAAATTGGAGGCAGAAATTCCCCATTCAGGAGAACCATGAATTGAAAAGTGGAGAACCAAACCAACTCCAGGGCTTCAGCAGCAGAGGTGGATGAACCTTCTCATTACAACCCTCCCTTAAAGTTGATGCATCTTTGAAAACTCCAGTTTTCAAAACCTGTGGCAGAAAGAGCCTGATACCTCACCTTGAGTCAGATGTTGAGCCCTTATCACTCATCTTTGGTCTCAGATAAGTTTATTAGAATGGCCTTAGCCCTTGGGGTCCCCATTGAATGTAGGTACTGTTACTAGAGGGCTATCCACAACCTACAGTTCTATTAGGCTGAGCCTGGCAGCAGGATGGTGAGGAAGAGGTGGAAGTACAGATGAGCTTGATTGATTTTGGATCCCTTCAAAAATTGATTGATGTTAGTGTAGGCGTGAGGGGAAACTCATCCTTTCCCCTGAAAGTTTGCTGAAAGATGAACTCACAATTAAGGCAGATTAATAAGGGAAAGGATTTAGTTCCATGTATGCACAGGGGAGAAATCAGAGTGATAACCATTTTTTTCCAAGGGAGTTCAGATATCTTTATAGAGCCCTTTCAGAGGGGGTAGCGGAAATTTAGGAGCTTAGGATGATAAATGGTTGCTAAGGAGGTTGCTAGGGTGGATTAATGGATGGGGGAGAAATAAATTGACTTGTAGCTTAACCTGGGAGACAGGTATTTATGACCCAAACGATTTGGGCCACGTTCACCTCCTTTTTTTCCTGACCCTTATTTCTGAAATATTTTGAGATTATGGGAATGGGAAAGGGGAGTCACTTGTCCCCTTTGTCCTCTGATCAGATCAGTCCAGTTTATGCAGACAGAGGGAAGGTTTCCTCTAGTGTTTCTTGCCCTTGAATGGCCTTCAATTCAAGATATTCTTTATACCAGGGACTCGTATTTTGGGGTAAAATTTCCTGAGCTTCTTTATTAGCATTGTTTGAGCCATCTGCTTAAGCCTTGTAAGGACACCTTAATACTATTTCTGAGAGAAGTATTCTTATAATACCTTTATACGGCTGCCTCTAAACACTTCTGAGTTTATTGTGAGTGCTTGTCTTTACCCCCCCACCCCCCCATTGTATCTTCCCTGTTCACGATTGTGCTCCATTGTCTCAGTGGACGTTATTTACAAAATACAAGTTAAAAGATAAAATTTTAAGAATTTAAGTTGGTGACAGAGAGCATTTTAAACTATCATGTGGTTCTGTGCAACTGCTTAGTCTGTACGCGCATGACCCTGGCTCTGGTTAAATTGCACTACTCGCGTGTTTAGAAGTATTTTTCAGAATTCTCATTACACTTAAATTACATCCAAACTCTATCAGGGCCCTACTTGGCCTGGCTCCTGTCTACATCATAGATTTCCACCTTATTTTTCCCTTTTCTCTCTGCTTTCCAGCTATAGTGCCCTTTTTGTCTCTGGAATGCACCAAGCCTGTTCCTTCATCAAAAACTTGTTTTCTTTTGCCTAGGGCACTCTTTCCCCAGATTTTCACTTACAATGTTAATTCCTTAGAGTTGTACACTGGTAAAGCTGTCATAATTTCTTGTTCTGCCCTACTTGTCAAGTTACTCGCACTTTACTGTGTTTCATTTTACACCCTAGCAGTATTACCTGAAATCATATGTTTATTTAATCATACATTTATTTATTTGTTTGCCATCCATCTGTATATTCTTCCCAACTCTGTGACTGAGCAGACTGTCCTTGTGCCTTCTCTGTGCAGAATCACATTGTGTTTGTAACTGCATTTCCCTGATGAGTAATGATGGCGACAGTCTTTCAGGTGCTTCTTGGCCATTTGCAAATATTCTTTGGAAAAATGTCCATTCATATCTTTGTTCATTTTTAAATTGGGTTGTCTTTTTGTTACTGAGTTTTAAGATATTGCTATATGTTCTAGATAGAAGTTGAGTACTGGATAAATTGTACTTTTTTCTTCTATTCTGTGTGTTGTTTTTCACTTTCTTGGTAGTGCCCTTCCAATTACTGACATTTTAAACTTTGGTAATTTGATTAATGGATAATGTTAAAAGTGCTTTTGCTTTTGTTGCTTGTGCTTTGAATCCATCTCTGAACCCTTGGTCATGAAGATTTAACCCTATGTTTCCTTCTTAGAGTTTTAGGTTTTTGATACATTTGGAATTAACATTTGTATGTGATATGCGGTAAAGGATCCAACTCACTCCTTTGCATGTGGCTATTTGATTTTCCCATTCATGTTCCTTTATGATATTTTTTTTTCTGTAACGGTGGTAGTAATATACCCCCTCTTATGTGTGATTCTTGTTATTTGAGTGTTCCTTTTTTTCTGGTTCATATTATGGAGAGTTTTCCCTGGTGGAACTCAAAGTATTTAGCCAGGTAATTTCACTAGTACTAGTACTAGTACTAGTCTGTGCATGAGGCAGATGGTTCAGATTACCTGCCATTTTCCTGGTGAAGTAAGGAGAATGCTGTTACTTTGTCAGAGTTTGTGATGCTGACACATATGTAAGAAAATGTCTCTGGTAATGCTGCCAGTGTCTTCTTGATTGAGAACTGAAGGTTCTCTCTGCTTAGTGGGATTTATTTAAGAATACATTTTAAGCATAAACATTAATTTCTTTCTGTAAGTTTGGCACATTCTTTCTTATTCTTTTCAGTATAACTTTTTAAACAATTTAATATTTTGTGAATTTAAAATGGAAAATTATCTTTACCTAGCTTTACCAAGAAAAAAATATAAAAAACAAAAATCTTAATCTGTCTACTAAAATTAAAACCAAGTGTTTATCTAACTCCTAAAGTAATATCCCTATAATGATTTCCTCATAACTTTATTTTGTATATTTACTATATTTAATAAAGAGATATATTTATTGAAGATAGTAAGATATATTTACTTTCCCCATACAAACTCTGTTTTAGTTTAAGATATCTGATTACTTCCATGCTTACCTGTCCTTTGATGAAGTGAATGTCCTGGAACGTAAGAGTGGCATGGGATTAGGGGTAAGGAAGGGGAGGGCAGGATCAGTGCTGGACTGTTTCTGGTACATTCTTATCTCCTGGTAAGTTAATATAATAATTTTGAAGGTTGACAACTTTCTGGGTTCTGTGTTAACCACTGTACTATTAGAATTATTAGATGTTCATTAAAGAAAAATTAGAAAATATACTGCTGATAACAACTATCATACCTTGTTTTCTGGTTTTTTTTTTTTTTTTTTGTTTGTTTGTTTGTTTGTTTGTTTTTTGATACAGAACATCATTATGTCGCCCTCGGTAGAGAGCTGTGGCATCATAGCTCACAGCAACCTCAAACTCTTGGGCGTAAGCGATTCTCTTCCCTCAGCCTCTCAGTAGCTGGGACTATAGGCACCTGCCACAACACCTGGCTATTTGTTTATTATTGTTGTCATTGTTGTTTAGCAGGCCCTTGGCCAGGTTTGAGCCCACCAGCCCTGTTGCATGTGGCAGGCACCCAACCCCCGAACTACAGGCGCTGGGCCTATTTTTTTTTTTTTTTAATTTTAAGAGACAGGGTCTCACTCTGTTACCTAGGCTGGGATGCATTGTCGTGATCGTAGTTTATTGCAGCCTCAAACTCCTGGACTTAAGCTATCCTCCCACTTCAGTCTCCTGAGTGCACACTACTACACCCAGCTATTTTTTTAATTTTAATTTTTTGTAGGGATGGGGTCTCACTGTGTTGTCCTGGCTAGTCTTGAATTCCAGCCCTCCCACCACAGCTGCCCACAGTGCTGGAATTGCAGGGTGAGCCACATGCTTGGCCATTGTTTTCTGTCCACTTGGACCTATGTGGTTCAATGTGCAAACTATTAAATGAAAATTAATTACAATTAAAAAAATTAAAAGCTTAATTCCTGAGTTGTGCTAGTCACATTTCAAGTGCTTGGTAGCCATATCTGCCTATTGTTCATCATATTGGAAAGTATAGATACAGAAGTTTCCAGTTCTGTTGATGTAGAGCTGCAGGGAGTTCTACTAGAAATGCTGTTGACCCGGTGAACCTGTATTCACAATCCATTTCACGTAAAAATGATATCATCTCTTCATACTATTTTGTTTTCTCATTTTTTTACTTTATGTGTTGTGAACATTTTTCATTTTTTTTTTTTTTTTAAGAATTATATAATTCTTTCAAGTATTACATAGTAAAAACCATTTTTAAAAATCAGGTATATGTTTTAGGGTATTTCTTTTTTTTTTCTTAACCATTTTACAAACAATGTTAGAGAATATCCTTTTCATGAAATGTATGTATAAACCTTAATTGCTTTAGGAAAAAGTCCTGGAAAGCCTGAGCTTCTTAATAAAGACCAAAGGCGTTTTAGCTGTTGGAGAACTGCACTAGGGGCTGTCGATTTAGTCTGTCACATTATCTGTACGTCATCCACAGTTGAGGTAGGTTAAGAAAAAAAAAGTCAGTTCCCATACCTTCCTTGTTCTTTTCAAAAATGAATTTGGTTCGCTTGATTTTGTTTTGTTACTGTCTTTTACTTTTCCTGCCACAATACTTCCCGTCTGCATTTTTAACATCAGCTTTCCACATAAAAATTGAATTGTGATCTTTTAAACAAGTAGCATTTTCATAAAAAGTAAAGTTGATACAATTCTATACTTGTGTCCTTAAAAATGACAAGAGGAGCGGAGCCAGTTATTTCAGAAGGGAAGAGAGTGATCTTCCCTTCTGAAATAAACCCTGCTGAGCACCGTTATCTTGATGGCTTGCCCACTTAGGTTCAAACTGCTTTCAAGAAGATTACATTATTTTCACATGTATCTGATAACTTTAGGAGTATGTTAGTAGGCATTCTGGAGTTCTGGACAATGGTGGTAGATATACGCACTTTATGTATTTGTGTGTGTGCATGTACTGTTTTATATTTATTTATTGTGTTTTATTGGAATTCCTGAAAAGGCAGTGGTATGAATGCTTTCTCCTAAGGCCTTAAGATATATGTCAAAGATGTTTACATTAAGAAGAAAAAAGAAGGACAAAAAACAAGAATAAAAACCCCTCATGTACTTAAAAAAAAAGTAATACAAAGCTTTACTTAGTGTTCAAGTCTGTCTTTTAAAAGAATTACACATTTGCATTTACTTTTAGATTCACTAGGATGACTCACATGCTGTGGATTTCAGGGAGATGCGTGGCTTAAGTGTCGGGTTGTATGAAGATAGTATTTGAGACAAAGGGTTCCTGTAACCAGGCTTTGCATGGTAATCCTGTTATGAGAAACTCAGGTATGTTAGAACCACGTCCTTCCTTCCTATAGCTTTGTGATAACCAAGATTTCAGAGGTAGATCCAGATTGGAGAGAAAGATTTAGGGAGTCCTTCTTACTCTTCATTCTCAATTGACCAAACTAGAAAGCTGTGAAGTGTAGTAATTATAATTATATATAAAGGCTTTTAAAAAAACATTCTCTTGTTTTAGTTCGTGAATTGCTTAAATCTACCAGTTGTCTTATAAAGATGGTGTGAATGTTAGACTTTTCAATTGTAAATAGAATTCAAGATTAAAAATATAAATCTTATCGGAGTTATTTCATATTTATTCTATACCCAGATATGACAGTATAAATAAGACTTGTTAAGAAATCCTCCTATGTATCCAAAGATACTTGTTTTTTGTCAAGCCCCCAAATTTCCAAATTTGCCGTGGGTAGATGTCCTGATTAGACAGGGTGGGCATGTCTTTTGTTTGCCCTATTTGGGCACAGTTGTGAGTATTGAGTTTTTGAGAGAATGTGTTTCAATTCAATGGATTGAGGGACCAGAGCAGGAAAGGTTCTAATGAGTCCCCTAAAATGGAACCCTGGCTGTCTAGGGTATTTTTCAGAGTTGTGGTTTCAAGTGTTCTCATAGAGGGATTGTTTGATGGGATTATTAGGAAGAGGACATTGAGTATAGGAGTAGTAGACAAGGTCTGTAAGACAAATATGCTCTTTAGAATTCACGTAAGGGGAAGGAACTTGAGTTATATAGTTCTGTGATAATCTTAGCTTGCATATGTATAGAATAAGAAGAGAAATTAAGTACTTGGCTTTAGAATTAGGTATGAATTACAGTTCGTAAAAACTAATTTTATACAAATAATTGCTTTGAGCCTCAATTTCTCATTTATAAAATGGGAATCAGATCTCCTCTATGAGGTTGTTATGAGAAGTTAAATAAAAGCATATAATATATTTAAAGTGAGGAGAACCTCAGTGTATGCTGCTTAATTCCTTCCATTCTCTTTCTGCTTGTCTGGCAACAGTACAGTGTTCCCATAGATCATTTTTGTCCCATAGACACAAAGAGGGTAGTCAGTAAAAGCTTAAGGGACTGATTGGAAATTACCATACACTGCTCTGTCACCGTCAGTGTGAAATTTGTGTTACATCCTTTGTTTAATATCCTTTGTAATTTTGTAATCTTGAATTGTGATTTGATTAAGACAAGGAATTTTTTTTTCATTGTAATTTAGTTCTTTTAATCCACTCAGTAGAGGTATTGCATACAGGATTATAGAGAATTAATGTATAGCATGCACATATTTTCTCCCACTTAATTTAACTTAAACATTTTCCTACAAATATTTGAAGACTAGGCATCAGAGGTTCTAGTGCAGTGATTCTCAACCTTCCTAATGCCGTGACTCTTTGATATAGTTCCTCATATTGTGGTAACCCCGAATATAAAATTATTTTTGTTGCTACTTCATAACTGTAATTTTGCTACTGTCATGAATCGTAATGTAAATATGTGATATACAGGAGACCCCCAAAGGGGTCGCGCCTCACAGGTTGAGAACCGCTATTCTAGTGGTTTGCTGTGAGCAAATATAAAATATGTGAAATTCTGATAAAATTGAAAAGATGTGAACAATGGTTAATACATTTTAAAACAGATTACTTGTGGGTAAATATTTCTTTTTTAAGGATATGCTCAGGAACATCATAGTTGCTGTTTCTGAAAATGGTAACCTACGAGGAATGAGAAAAGAAGTGGGCAGTCTTTTCCTCTTCAACGTGGGGGGGGTGGAGGGCTGGGGTGGGATGTGAAGTATGTGATTGAATATTATCATTAAAAACAATTTTTAATAGGATAATATATCAAATCCAATAGAAACAAAACTATGGAATGACAATTCTGTGTCATCGTATTGAAAACGCAACGTCTGTTGAATCAGTTCTCAGAGGGATAGAGGAATAACGGTAATGTAATTTTTAAAGAAACTAGTGTTCAAAGCAGAAACAGAATATTAAGGTATGGGTTTAATCCTGTTTTCCTTGTTGGGGAGTGTGTTTTTAAATGTGTAACTTTAAACTTTGTAACTAGTAATACTAGAATTTTTTTTTTTTTTTTTAAAGGTAAGCGTCTCACTTTGTTGCCTTTGGTAGAGTGCTATGGTGTCATAGCTCACAGCAACCTCAAACTCGTGGGCTCAGCCTCCCAAGTAGCTGGGACTACAGGCTCTGGCTATAATTTAGAGGTGCGGTATCACTCTTGCTCAGGCTGGTCCCCAACTCCTGGATTCAAGAGATCCACCTGCCTCGGCCTCCCAGAGCACTAGGACTACAGGTGTGATTCACCACGGCCAGTCTAAAATTATTTTTATTTGGTCTTATCTACTAGTATTCCAGATGGGAAGTTTATCTGGCATGCTAGTAAATCCTTGAGGCCTTGAGAGAGAATGGGAAGGTAGGATTAGCAGTTTAAGGAAGGAAGCACAAATGTGGGTGTAGTGTTTGGAGAGTAGCTTCCCTCCCAGAGACAGATTAGGAAGCACCTTTTACATGTGGTCATTGTCTCTTAGGACTGTAAAAGTTTTGTGACTTTCATGGTCAGATCCTAAAGATAGCTGATTTATTCCTTCTGGGCATTTATTTCATTTAGCTAAATCTAGTCAACTAATCTCCCTCTATATAAAAGGAAGCATAAAAGAGCAATTCATGTGGAACAAATGATTTCATTGTTCATAGGGCTGTTATCAGTTTACCTTTATTTCAATCGAACAGTTTTAAGTACTGCATTCATGCTGTTTTTGAAAAGCAGATGCGAGAATTCTGATTGGGATGAGACAGGGTGTTTGTTAGTTTCTGTTACGTGCCAAGAGCTAAGCTAGGTTTATGTATTTTGTCACATTTAATTATAACAGCAATTCTCTGAGTTAGTGTTTTTATGAATGAGAAAATTGAGATTGATAGTGGTGAAGTAACTTGCCCAAGGTCAGATGGTTACTAAATGCAGAGCAGTATTCTAAAACCTATATTTGTCTGATTCCTAGACAATACTTTCTTTCAGGCATTCATTCCTTTCTAGGGTTTTCAGGTAGAAAGAGGTCTACTATATTATAATCATTCTTATATTAATTCCAGTGCCTACCTTATGTTGTAATTAATTGTGGTTTGTGTAAGCAGATAATGCTCATTTTGCAACTGTATTGGGTCATGGTTTAACTTTATTCATTGCAGAAAGATGTAATTGATCTTGGATATAAAAATCTGCTGTATAGCCCGGACGACATAGCAAGACCCTGCTCTACAAAAATTTTTAAAATTAGCCGGGCGTGATGGTGTGCAGATGTAGCCCCAGCAGTAGGCTGATGTGGGAAGATAAATTGAGCCCAGGAGTTTGAGATTAAGGTGAACTATGATCACACCATTGCACTCCAGCCTGGGAGGCAGAGTTAGACCCTGTCTCTTAAAAAAAAAAAACAACAAACCTATATATACATCTAGAATAATTTGTATCCAGTTTTTTGCAGATGACATGTGCCTTTAAGGAAGAATCTTGACAAATAGAAGTGAAATTTAATTGGAAGATTTTTTTTTTTTTTTTTTTTTTTTTTTTTTGAAGTTTTTGGCCAGGGCTGGTTTTGAACCCGCCACCTCCAGCATATGGGGCCGGCACCCTACTCCTTTGAGCCACAGGCACCGCCCTGGAAGATTCATTTTTTATTATCATAAAATGTCATGCTATAATGTGACCATAAAGACTGAAGGAGGTGTCATTTAACTCACTAAATCACAAATAGAAGACATATCATGTAAATTCAGTAAAATTTGATTTACTTTGGATTCATTTTTAAGTGGGTAATTAAAATTTTTTTTTTTTACTAACTCTAAAGAATTTATATACATATGCTTATTTGTTTACTTCTCTTAATAACTCTGGGAAGTAGGTGCTGTATTATTATCTCCTGGTTTACAGATGAGGAAATGGAAGCACCCAGAAGAAAAGTAGGTTCCTAACATCCCAGAATTAGGTGGTGGCAGAATGAGATTCTAACCCGTGCAGTCTGGCTTCAGAGTCCAGTCTCTTAACTGTAGCTGTGTTCATAAACTCAACCATAGACTGTTGCTGTTAGTAAATGAGGCAGACCCAGTAGAGAACTTGATTTATTTTTCAGTATTTATTTCTTTCTTAAAGAAATGCAGTGTTATTTTTTCCTACTGAGATAGAAAAAAAGTTACAAATGGGAATCTATGTAACAAGGCACGTAAAGACATATAGTTCAGTGAGCTGAAATTAAATAATTTATCATAAATATGCTACTCAGAAGTTGATACAATTCTGAATTTCTGGTTACTTTTATATAAAAGGAAAAGACTTTAAAGAACAACTAAAACTTGGGCGGCGCCTGTGGTTCAAAGGAGTAGGGCACTGGCCCCATATACTGGAGGTGGTGGGTTCAAACTTGGCTGTGGCCAAAAACAAAACAACAAAAACAAAACTCAACTAAAACTCTGCAATTTTGCAACATAGAAAATCACTTGACTACTTGGTTTGTTTCTGTACTTTCAGATTGTAAATTAATGGATTTATTTTACACTTGTCTGTAATGTTAATCGGAAGAACTCTGTCCTAGAGTAGCACTGTTCAATAGAAATATGCCAGGTACACATGTAATTTAAAATTTCTTCAAACCTACATTAAAAAGGAATAGGTATTGCCAATTTAATATGTTTTTTAACCCAATGTATCCCAAGTATTATTTCAACATACTGTAATGTATATAAAACATATTAATGATATTTTTTGCATTTTTCAACTTTATGAAATTGATACATATTTTACACTAAAAGCACATCTCAGTTTAAACAAAATTGTCATGATTAATACTTTATGTATTTGGATTTCATAAAATTTGTACTTGAAAAGGTAGATTTACATACCTAAGGTGTTGGAAACATATTAAATATTTCCCAGTAACTGAATCAGCTCTCAATTTCTACATCTAAAAGAACTAAAATTAGATGTAATGAAGAATTCAGCTCCTCAGTCTCTAGCCACATTTCAAGAATGCAGTACTTACCTACGGCTAGCAGTTAGCATGTTGGGCAGTGCAGCTCTAGAGAATGTTGAGAAATTACTAATTTATAACTACAGAGACTAGGCTAAGACCACACACCCATTACTTCAAAACTTTTCTCCTAAAACCCATTTGTCTTCCCTTTTCATTATATTAGATATTCAGTAATGTTCTAATTATCTTTAGTTATCTTTTAAGTATCTTTCAGTTATCTTTTAATTAAAAATTATACTTCAAAACAAAAAGTGGCTAGATTGTAACTGCAAAAATAAATTTTTGTTTGTTTCTTTTTGAGTAAATACTTAAGACTAAATAAATATGTATGCTGGGACATATGGTAGTGTAAATTTAACTTAACACAGTTCCTATTGTATCTATATTATTATTCTGGTATTATCGTATATACTCAAGTATATAGGTATACTGCCTTGACTACTATAGTTGTATAAGCTTGAATTAGGTAGTGTGTGTACTTTAACTTTTCAGTTCTACAATTCAGTTCTACAGTTTCCCACTTGATTCTCAGTATCTCTATCTGTTCACTTTTTAAGGCCATAGTTTGAATATATATTTAATTCTTTGAACTTATTATATTTATAACTGCCACTTTAAGGTCTTTCTTAGTGCAATATCTGGGCCATCTTGGATATGAGTTCTAGTGGCTGCTTTTTTTCTTCCTTGACTTGCTCACATTTTGCTTTTTCTTTATATATTTTGTAATTCTTTCTTCAGTAGTGGACATTGTAATAACTGATGTTTATTTTTATTTATTGCTTATGAAGAATTTTTATTCTTGTTTTAACAGATTATTTAATTCCAAGTTCAAAATCACCATAAACTTCTGGAAGTTTGGGTTTAAGCTCTGTTTTAAGATATGTGGAAAGCCCAACTATTTCCCATGTTTCTTTAACATACTTTGACTCAATCTTCAGACTGTCTCCTTTGCAGACCTTGCCAAAGCTTAGTTTTAGGTTTTATTAGTATGTGTCTGGACTAGGGCTTATTTTGGGGCAGAAACTCTCAAAATATTTGGCCTCTTTGCATTGTTAAAAAATCGTCGAGCATTTCCAAGAGCTTTTGTTTATGTAGGTCATACGTACTATAAGGTATGAAACCATAAAAATTTTGGAAGACAATGTATAAAATACTTTTCTAGACATCAACTTAGGCAAAGAATTTGTTACTGAGACACCAAAAGCAAATACAGCAACAAAAAAAATGAACAAATGAGACTTAATTAAATTAAAAGCTTTCTGTGCAGTGAAGGAAATAATCATCAGAGTAAATAGATAACCTACAGAATGGGAGAAAATATTAGCAATCTATATGTTCAATATTCAGAGTCCTCAAGAACTCAAACAATTCAGCAGGAAAAAAATTCCATTAAAAAGTGGGGAAAAGACATGTTTTAGACATCAAAATTAAGAACTTTGAGAAGTGATTTCAGGCCAGGCGCAATAGCTTACTGCTGTTGTACTAGCACTCTGGAGGCCAAGGCTGGAGGATTGCCTAAGGCTACAAGTTCAAGACCAGCCTGTGTGTCATAATAAGATCCTAAAATTAGCCAGGTATGGTGGCATAGTATTTCCAGCTACTCAAGACGATCACTTGAGCCTAGGAGTTGGTGGTTGCAATTAGCTGTGATCATCTCACTGCATTCCTGCCTAGGTGACAGATATCTCAAAAAAAAAAAAAAAAAAAGAAAAATTAATTTAGCAAGTAACATTCACTGCATGTTAGCATGAATAACAATTTTATGAAAAATTACTTTATTTTTCAAACCAAAAAAGTGACAAATTAGAATCATTTTACATTCATAGAGATGTTAATATCTGACTTAAATGAGACAGCTGATTGTTGTTATCTGTTTCTGTGAACAATATTGATCTGGTAAGTGTTTTGGGTTGAAATATATGAAGAAGATTCAAATAGATAGTTGTAAAAAGTGTATATTAATAACCTTTTAAAATAGTTGTGTATGTTCTTAGATATCACATCCGAACTTGACAAATGGTACATAGTTTTTTAACGGTGAATGCAGTGTGGAATCTGAAACCATGTCTGAAAACTCTTTATATACTCTGTAACATCACAATCCACTGGTCGTTCAAAGGATCTTGTACCTATGTATGATTTTGTAGTAATTTCTATTACTCATTTCAAAAATATTGGTTCACTGAGTTAGCTTAACTTGTTGGCACATTTTATTATATAACAAATGTTTATTTTATATCAATGTCAGCAGTAAAGTCTGTGAATTTGGAGACTCTTTATGAGTAGTTACCAATTCTCCAGAGAATATTTTTTAAAAATCTAAGGGTCATGATCTAACGAAATTAATAATTTTTACTGCTGTGTTGAGGACATTCTCATGTGAAGCTGTTTTCATTTTGTTTTAATCTACAAATGCGTGGTAGTGAAGAATGTAGTCATCACTGATACATCCGCGGGACACTTCCTTGATGGTGCAAAGTTACCACCAGTTTTATCCTCTGTTGCGTTTGTACTGTGTGCCATCAGTGCAAATGTTAATATAGTGAAACAAGAAAATAGTATCTTAAGATTATTATGAAAATAGTTTCGACCTTGTAGACCCCCAACTCTCTGCTCTAGGGCATGGTGCTTATTCATAACTAAGGTTGACACTGAGTTGCACCAGGCATGTTAACAAGGTGTTTTGAGGTTCTCTTTGTTTTCTCAAGACCAGAATTCCAATTTCTCTGATCACTACTCTCTCCGCACCTCTTGACCTCTACTAGTTCTATTAAGCTCTCGATCTGTAGCAGCTTCTACCTAATAAGCCCAGCCCACAGCCATGTTGTTACCGGTCACCCCTCCTGGTGCCTGGTCTGTGTACAGTCTCTTCTTCAGTCTTTCACCCTGCAAATTCCAGCCAGTTCTTCTGCCCTGAATTTGGATTTCTATCTTCTCAGCTTAGCACGACTACCATGTTGTGTTTTGACTCCGTGTGTGTGTGTGTGTGTGTGGTTGGCAAATTGTCCTAGGCAGGGTTAGGTGATTATAATACCCATGTTGTGAATTTCCCTTCTTTCAAAGATGACAGTTTTGCACTGCTACGTACTACAGCCTACAATTAATTGCTTTATTTGCTTTGTCCAGTTTTATAATTGTTTACATCAGAGAGGGAGGCCTAGTCTGATACCAGTCACTTCATTATGGCTGGAAACCAAAAACCACAGTCTTCATTTTTAATTTTAGTTACTATATTTTTATTTCTAAATATTCTGTTTGGTTCTTTTGTTTTGCCTTATTACTTTTCATAGTTTCCTTCTTAGATCTTTTAGCTTGTCTTTTGTTAAATATAATTATGATTATTTTTATAATGTGTGTCTGATATCTGATGTTTTTTATGGGGTTATTTTTATGTTGTCTTTCTGCTAGATACAGCTTTTGCATTTTAGATTACCTGTATGGCTGGTCATGTTGGCTATGCACTGGGCCTTTTACTATGTATTTATTTATGGGAGTTACTGCCAATTTAGGACTACCTTAAATCAAATTCAAGGCTTGAAATGGCCTATAAGGGGTGTCCAATCTTTTTTTATTTTCTGTTGCACACTGAAGAGTAAGAGTTGTCTTGGGCCACATATCATTACACAAACAGTAATGAAAGCAAAAGAAAAGGTCTGTGCATACTTTTTGCAAAATCCAACACCACAAGTAAGCAAAACAGCCCTCAAGTAGTCTGCATGTGGCCTGGAGACCACAGGTTGGACACTCCTGGTAGATACTTAACATTTCCAACCATAGCTATAATTCTGTACTAGGACTAGTTTACTCCACCTTATTCTCATCCTGAGTTATAACCCTTATTTATTGTCTAGGAAATGTAATCCTTACTTTTGGGAGACTCTGGGCTTTTATTCCTCTTCCCTTCGACCCTTGAGTCATTGAAAAGATGGCTACATTTTCCTGGGTCACTGATTACCTTCAGAACAATGACAGCTTCCATACATGTTTACCCCTGGATTCCTTTTGCTCTTTAGTTTTTAGCTGGTAATTCTTTAACTGTCTTGTTAGCTTTGAGATGATTTTAGGAAGTTGTATTTTTGTTTTTGTTTTAAATCTAGTTTTGTTCATTGTTTACAGCCTAAGAGATGGTTTCAGTAAACTAGTGTGCTATTACGGAAAGTAAAAAATTGTGTCATTTAAATTCTAATTTAAATTCAGTAGTAAGCTATAATACTATACAGGAAAGCATTGGTTACTTGAATTTTTATGGTTATTGTTATTGGCAAACAACTCTTTCTGATTAGAAAAATACATTGACTTGACTACTTTTATTTCATAATAAGTATATTTTGACTGAAAAGATAAATGAATTATAAAAATATCTATCAGCAGAGGTCCTCAAACTTTTTAAACAGGGGGCCAGTTCACTGTCCCTCAGACAGTTGGAAGGCCAGACTGTAGTTTTAAAAAAAAAAAAAATATGGACAAATTCCTATGCACACTGCACATATCTTATTTTGAAGTAAAGAAACAAAACGGGAACAAATACAATCACACCGCGGCATGTGGCCCACAGGCTGTAGTTTGAGGACCCCTGAATATAATATGTACAGTATTATAGAGGGGTAACTTACGTCATTTACTATATAAGATAACCTTGTAATATTGTAAATATTCTAAATAAATATTTCTAAATATTATAAATATTCCATAGGCGAAATCACTGAGTATGTATAACTCTAAAATATACCATGTATTTCAGTTTTTAAAAGTTTGTCACTTAAAGCTTATGGAAATTAGTGTATTCCTATACGTTGACAGTTATCATGCAGTTAGTTAAAATTTGGTCCTTTGAAATTTTAATTTTCTATAAAATTAAAAATTTTGTTTGCTTAAAATATCTATGGAACTTGGTCCTTTATGTGATTCAGTTTTTGAAACTCAATCTAATAGATAAATAATATATCTGTATTCTTAAAGATTTAGATGCTTATAAATGCTTATTTTAACAGTCACATGATTGCTTTAAAAATTACTTCAGTACTCATTGTGATGAACAATTTTAGACTCTCAATGCAGCTCTAAACTCACATAAACAAAATTCACAATATTTTAATAGTATGATTTTGGTCATTTAAAGTGAAAACTTATTAACACTCTTCCATAACCTTCCTTGCTACATTTTTAGTTTGGAAAATTCACATTGTTTCTATTTCTTCTATCTTCTTAAATCAGTTAATGTCTGTAGTTGAATATAATTTATCATAATAGTATTTTGTATGTTTCTAAGAATTTGACAGAATGAGGCTTTGTATAAATGTAGACATTTTCTTTTTGCAAGAATTATGATGCACATGCTTAAATTTAATAGTTTTGAGGAATGAAATGAAAGAACATAGCTAAAGTTATGCCTTCTGGATTTGGCTGTCTGGAACTGAATACCTGCACCCGAAATGGGAAAATCATGTGTCCTTCTTGCCATAGTTCTTTTGAAAATGAAACAATGACTTTTGTGATCCTGCCTTAGTTTTAACTATCTGTTGTTATGTCAGCTGCTATTCTTCTTCCCTCAAAAGGTGATAGAGTTGAGTTGCATCAGAACAACTAGAAACAACCAAGTCTTTGGGATTTGAGATTTGATCACGTCCGAGGGTTAAAGATAACTACGTGTGTGGGAGGATTCTTGAATGGCTGTCGTACTCTTGAATTTATGCACTAATGAGAGCTATGTTAAGTTTTCTTGCTTTTCTTTCAAACTTCACTTTGGAAGGCAGCTATGCTAACCACTATACCACCAACGCCCGCTTCAAACTTTACTTTGTATGTCGTTTTTGTATTTCAAGAACTTTGCTTTAGATGTTTGTGCTACTTTTTAAGAAGAATTTGTGCTATCAGTGCATATTGATTTTACAAGATGAATTTCTAAATGTATTATGTATTAATTGTCACATTTTATTATTCTTTTTGATGGCTTAGAACTTTGAAGATGTTTCAGTTGTGAAGTTTTGAAGCATTTAGAATTGAGAGTCTTAGATACCATCACTTTTAAGTATAGTCTGGCATTCTTGAAAGCTGTTGTAACTTTTGCCCCCTGTATGTGCCATTCTCTGGTATTAGGAGATTGTCCCACACAAATCCCATAGAGAACAACAGTGCGAAGCTCCAGACGTTGTTGTTTTTGAAGACAAGAGTTTCACTTTGTTGCTCTCAGTAGAGTGCCGTGGTGTCATAGCTTACAATAACTTCAAACTCTTGGGCTCAAGCAGTCTTCTTACCTGAGCCTTCCCAGTAGCTGGGGCTACAGGCACCCTCCACGATGCCCAGCTATTTTTAGTACAGATGGGTCTCCCTCTTGCTCAGGCTGGTCTCACACTCCTGAGCTCTAGCAGTTCACCTGCCTTAGCTTCCTAGAGTGCTGAGATTACAGGTGTGAGCCACCTCACCTGGCTTTAGCACCAGACATTTAAAAGCACATTTAGAATGAAATTCAATTTGAGAAATTGCTTGAGGAGTAGATTGGGACATTTTAGTATATACCCAACAACTTTCAACGATTATGGTCTCAACATTTTGTTTTCTTATGTTAAATAGTTAAGGTAAATGAAAATTTTTTATGTTTTCCATTTTGATTTGGAAAGTGGGGGAGGAAAGGTTTCTATTTGAAGCAACTCTTTTTGTTTTCTGAACATTTTAGATCTTTAGCTGTAACTCTTAACAGCAGTGTCAGAGATGTGGGACTCATCCTAGGTAACTAGAGATCACGTCTGGTTCAGCTCCTTTCCTTCATAGGCTTGGGAACTGAGGCCCAGAGAATTTTTTGTGTGCCCTAGCTCATTGCTTCTCATATTTTCTGTGGTAGCGAATCAGTGTTCTTATTTACCAATCAATAATTTATAAAACATAAATAAAATGAAGTGCTGGAAAAGGCAATTTTAAAATGAGGGATTGTTTTAAGTGCTTACCCTAAATTTCTGTGTCTATCTCAATGTAGATGAATTATAAACAGTTATGGAATCAGAACTTTGTATACAGTCTTTGTATAGTATAGACCACACATGTATAGCACTACCTAAAGTTAGGGTTCAGCAAATTGTAGCCCACAGGCCAAATCTAGCCTAACTCCTATTTTAGTATGGCAAGCAAAGAATTGTTTTTATATTTTTAATGGTGTTTTTGAAATAAAAAAAGAATCATATTTTGTGACAGATGAAAATTATATAAAATTCAAATTTCAAAGTCCTTAAGATTATATTGGAACATAGCTGTGCTGTGCTGTTCATGGCTGCTTTTGCACTATGGCAGTATGATCCAGGCAGGGATAAGTGAACAGCGTGGAGGGTTGGTGGCACTAACCCTTTGCCTGATCCAAAATCCACATATAATTTTTTTTTTTTTTGAGACAGAATCTCATTCGGTCACCCTGGGTAGAGTGCCAAGACATCATCATAGCTCATAGCAACCTTAAACTCTTGGGCTCAAGTGATCCTCTTTCCTCCCAAGTAGCTGGGATTATATGTGTGCAACTCCACACCAGGCTAGTTTTTCTATTTTTAGTAGAGATGGGGTCTCACTCTTGCTTAGACTGGTCTTAAACTCTTGACCTTAAGCAATCTACTCTCCTTGGTCTCCCAGAGTGCTAGAATTACAGGCGTGAGCCACCATGGCTAGTCCACATATAACTTTTGACTTTCCCAAAACTTAGTCTACTGTTGACTGGAAGCCTTACCAACAACATAAATAGTGCATTAACATATTTTGCATTATATTATATACTGTATTCTTACAGTAAGGTGAGCTAGAGAAAAGATTATTAAGAAAATCATAAGGAAGAAAAATATATGTACTTTTCATTAAGTGGAATAGAATCATTGTAAAGGTCTTCATCCTTGTCATCTTGAGTAGGCTGAGGAGAAGGAGGGAGAGGAAGGGTTGTTTTTGGCTGTCTCAGAGTGGCAGAGACACGCACACTGTGTAACTTTTACTGTGAAAACTTCACATACATGTGGGCCCACGCAGTTCAAACCTATGCTGTTCAAAGGTGAACTTTAGTTGAGGCAGAGGCCGTATAATCCACAAAGCCTAAAATATGATCTGGCCCTTTGCAGAAAACGTTGACTGACCTTTACCTTAGAACAAAGCATGGAATTAGTGGTTATTGGTAGAGCTGAAAGTACTAATAGGGTCTGCATTTTAAACTGCCCTTTAAATGTTATCACTAGCTGATGAGGTATGGTCAGGCTTCCTGCTCAGCACCTTTGCCTACTTGTTATTTACTCTTCCTATCAATCTTGTAACCTTTTATAAAATTAGCTAAGTTTAGACTTCTGCTGGTCTAATTGCAGATACCTTCTAAAAATTTTACATTTACTGAATTGTTTTTTTTTGGTTAAATGGTTAAATATTTTCAAATACAGATTCTTTTATCAACATGTGGTTGAGAAGGTCAGCTGTTTCTGTCCAGTTTCTGTGTTACTTTGCAGTGAATGTGTGTCTGTGTCCGATGAAAGTTAGATATGACCCCAACATGGTTTAGAATACAAATTTCCGGTAAAGTTTACTACCTTTGATGTCACCTAAAACAAAATAAAATTGTAACTAAACTAACAGCAGATTTCAATTGCAAAATTGAAAAACATAATGGGCAAAATACTGACTATAAGAAGGATTGAGATTTTAGGTAATTTTTGGAGGAACAGTCAAGCTTTTAGTTAATGTTGCTTCATCACTCATTTAAAAACTATAAAAAATGAAAGGTCCCATCATATAATTGTCAAATTCAGATAAATAAAAACATTCCTTTACTTCTTGTTTAAAGCAGGTCCTGAAGTTCCTGAAGTATGCAATTAAAAAAGCTTTGCTTTTCATGGTGGCCTTTATTTCTTTTGTTTTCCTCCCCTCTGCATGTGATCACCCAGCAACTCAATAAAGATAGTTGATTTGATATGTGAGTCTGCCTTATGATAAAGACCCTTTACAAGCCAAATTTCTTCCTGGAATGAAAAAAAAAATGTTGATGCAAAAGCTGTATTCATTATGATGAAAGAGTAACTGCAGTTTGATATGATGGTGTGTGGTACTTACTGTTTTATTCTACTTACTTTTGAGTCAGCTTATAAACATCTGGAAAATAATCACGTTCATTGTTTATATTCAAGTGTGAAATAACGTATTAAATACGAAATCTTTATAAGGTCTTGCTGCATCTTCTCAAGCCATAGCTAGTTTTTATTATCCCAAGGCTGAAACGACCCGAGAACTATTGCAAGAGTTACAAATGCTCACCTTCCTAGCAGCTGTGTCCTAATTCTGTTTAAGGCTATTGTTTGTTCATTATAACGAAGCCATTGATTTTGTGGCTTATGTATTAAAGGAAGAGAAAGAACTTTGTAAGCAGCAGGGCGTCTTACTTTATATATATGAGAATTGCCTTGCAAATATTTCTAAAGAATTACGTGCTTTTGTCTGGAACTATTAATGAAAATTTGGAGTTCATCAGTAGCTGAGGCTCATAATTTGTAATTGAATTATATTTATTTTAACAACTTTTTAATGTATTTATTAGTTTGTTATTTGGGTAGGATTATAGCAACAGTCTCTTCTGCTCACTTTCCTCACCACTACACACTGGATCTAGCTGAGAAATATTTTGGGTTAACATTATATTTGGATTTTATTTAAATACTGATTCTCTTTAGTAGGAGCCTCCATATTGAAGAATTCTCTGTGGCTACCTTTTTTCACCCAGTATAGCATGTGTTAAATTCATTCCTTAGCATATGTGTTAGTGACTGAGTTTCTGTTTCTAAAAATTTTTGATGGGAAGAATTATTGTAGAGGGTAGCTCTTTCTTGCTGCTTCTCTTCGGGGGACCAGAGTTGCAGGCATTACTGTCTGCTGAACTTCTTGGAAGCGAGCCAGTGTGTTATGGTGAGTTTCCTAGGTAGGTGGTGAGCCACTAAAAGGCTTGCACAGTATTATAGCTACTCTAAGGGGAGGAAGCACTTGGAAATTCAGCAGTAAAGCAGCAGCAGCAATAAGCATCCACACGGTAGTAAAGCCAGGGCAGGTTCACGGTTAGCATATTTCACAGTGTGAGCCAGTGAGCACATAGCTTCCCATCTTGCTGCCTAAAGGAGGCAAACCCAAACTGTGTATTGCCATGGTTTTCTAGTGTCATGTTTATGCCGTTGGGTCATGTGATAGCATTGTACCCTAAGTTGCCAACCCTGCTTTACTCTAGAGGGACCCTTTGCTACAGAGCTTTCCTCTTTCTTTTTCTTCCTTTCTTTTTATCTTTATTTTTTCTTGAAAGAGAAAAAAATTGTGCAATGTATGTTTATGCCTACACCATGCCGAGGCGACACTTAGCAGTAAATAACCTCTGTATCCCCGAGGTAAGATACTGTTTCTGCTTTCCCTGCACAGTGCTGCTGCAGCACGGAGCTGATCCCAACATTCGGAACACCGATGGGAAATCAGCCCTGGACCTGGCAGACCCCTCAGCAAAAGCTGTCCTCACAGGTAAGAAGACAGAGCTACCGAATTGTTTTAGCTGTGCAACTCCTGGCTTGATTGTCTAAAATTTTTAGGTGCTGAGTTTTTCTTTGCACTGTTTTATTTGCCAAACAAATAAATATGCCACTATCTACTACTTTATTTGTTTGCTGTTTGTGTCATTAACTGCTATGCTATCACAAGCACAAGGAGTGCGATTGCTTATTCTACTTATTATAGCATTCAATTAGAACATGTGTCATTCACTCAGATTTTAGTCATTTCATGGTTTATATCATAATTTTTCTGTACATCCTACTCAGTTGTTTGCTTTTAAGACCTTTACTGTTGGTGTTTGTATTGCTGTAAGAGTAGTTTTGATTGGAAAGACAACCTGCTGCCTTATTCCTTGGATGGGTAATGAAATAAAATTCACTGCTGCTTCTCCCTTGCTGCCCATTTATCCTTTCATTGTGTGTTTCACTTTTACCTTGATAGCTAAGTTATTTTTAACTGAGGCATAGATTCTCTTTTTAATTCAGATAAAGTAAATGTGTGGCTTCCGTATTAGTTTTACTAAAGCAAAAGCCAAGAACCAGCAGACAGGAAATGCTAGACTAGAAAGGATCTCTCATAACAATGTAGAAAATAATGCTCTCAGTTACGTGATCTCAAGCCACTGTTTGCACTGATCTTCATTCTCAAAATGCTGCATTGGATCTATTTTTGTTTTTATTCTCAGCATCGGAATCCTGCTGCCCTTGCCCTCTTTTACTTAACTGACCTTTGTGATTTGGAGCTTCTGTCACTGCAGTGCTAGCAGTATTGTTTTAGGCTTATGAAATTAAATGACTTTTAACTACCTTTTAAATTTGCCCATGGGTTTGAAGAAAATTAATCTTTTGTTCTTGTTTAAGTTCAGAGTCCATGCTGTGCATTTTTAGCAAAGATATTGAAGTGATTGGAAAACATTTATGTATAGAAACCTTTGAAAATATATGGAATTTTGCTTAATTACTCTACAAAGAAAGATAACCTCCCACTGTGCTATAATTAATATAATTACTGCTAAATCAGAGTGGTATGATTTCTCTCAATTAATACAAGGTTAGTATATTCAGTTGCTGAATCAAGATAAACACTAGAGGAATAAAGCTATTTAATTCAGTATAGATAAAAAGAAATTTAATATAAATATACAGTTTTAAATAATGAAATTAGAATACATAGCTTAGGCCTGATTAGCTTCTGCAGTCTTTCAGTCTCTTAGCAGAGCCCTGGGTAACAGCAGCAGCTTTACGGGGGGTCTCTGACCAAAGGAGAAATATAGTGCATAGAAACAGAATATTGGAAATGCTGAGCAAGGCTGCCTCTGTATCTCACCGCCCTCCCTCTGACCTTTCTTCCTCTCTCTCAGCACCTGCCTTGTCCATTTGTTACAGTGCTTTTACTTCTCTAATAGAAAAAGTTTAAATACCAGTTATTTACAAGAAACTATCTCCTAGTTTGTAATAAATTTCAGAGGAGGTGATATTAGATGCTATTAGTTTGAAAAAGAACTTTGGCAAAATCGTTCATGGAGGCTGAAGATTCCTGGAGGACAGATACAGTATCTATTAAACTGGATTTGAAAGCTATATAACACTGTACTTTGCTTAGATAGGAAGATAATAAATTCTTCTTGGTCATAATACTATTTCATTAATTTTTCTTTTCAAGAATGTCTACTTTTTAGGAAGTGACATACAACTTCTCAGATATGATTGAAAAGAAAATGAAAGCCTAGAAATAGTGCTTAATTTTGTTGAAAATATAACCTACTTGTACTTCTACTTATAACTATTCATATTATATAATGCAGTGAAATACTACTTAAGTGGAATGTATGCAGAATGTATTTCTGCCTATAAAGGTTATCTACTAAGCAATTCTTTTCAATGAAATTATGATACAAGTATTATTTCCAAAGTTAAGGTTAAAATATTGAGCATTGATTTTCAAAAGATATCTTTTAAAAAGAATGTCTTAATTTAGAGTTATTAGAGATTATTTTGAGTGACGTGACATTTTTATTCCAGATGCAGTTGTACTATTAACTTACCTTGACAGTGAAGTTTTCATTCTTAAATATTTTCTCTTGGTAATTTGCCTGCTGAACTTCTCCTTTCCAATATCTCATCTTTTATGGTGCTACTTTTGTGCATTAGCCAAAATTATGTGCTAGTATTTATGTATCTTCCTTAAAGGAAATTAACCAGAATGACAGTCACTTGTATAGAATATATTAGAATATGTGCCTAATACCCTCTTATACATAAAGAATGCAGGGATTTTTATAAAACTGTACAAAGCAACAATATGTCCTTAGTTTTATAGTTAAGAGACCCCAGAATCTATAGCCATTTGCTCTGGGTAGTGCACTTAGGTGCTTAAAATACTTAGAGAGACTCATCAGACTCTACTGAATCACTGTGTGAGTGAATAATATGTTTAGAAGAAATATTAAAGGGGGGGAGGTCATGTTTTTTGACTTTGTGTTTTGCTAATGACTCAATTTCTTGGCAGTAAACTAAACAACTTGGAGATATTTAGGGTTTTTGTTTGTTTGGTTTTTTTAAGAAACAAGGTTATGGAAAGTCTAAAACAGCCTATGTAAGTTTTATTGAAGAGAGGAGTTTTATTGTATTGTGATTATAATTTTTTTTATCACAAGGGACTTTATTATAAAAGGTAGGTGGAAAATTATAAATTTTTTAAAATAACATTTTGTCCTTTTTCTCTGACTATAAAAAATGCATTCCTTTGGAAATTGAGGAAATAGGAAAAGCGTGAAAAAGAAAAACAAATCATTAGTAATTTTACTTACTGCCAATAACATTTTGGTATACTTTATTTATAACCATTTTTTATGAGTACACACATCTTATACTCTTCTCTCTTTAACATATCGATTAATTATATAAATGTATACACACATATATGTTTAATTTAGTTACATGAGTGTTCCCAGAAGATATTAAGTATTGTTCTGCAACATTAGCATAAAATGACTTTACAATAATATCCTTCCATGGGTCTATTTTAGTTTTTTGAATGAATTTCCTAGTGTTTAACATTAAGGTAGGTTGTTTTCAGGCTTTATTCTTCTTTGTGAATTAAGAGTCATTTTATCAATCCTGTTAGAATTGTGCTTTTTACCAGATTGAGTTTTAGCATCCACTAACATGGTGGAGATCTCTGTTCTCAACTCTGAAGTATTGTGAGAGTTTGGCGAATAAGGCTCTTCTCTTTGGAAAGGCTATCCTGTATGCCATATTGTTACTGGACAGCTGCTACATTTAAGTTTTAGGTAGTTGACAAAGGGAATGTTCACTGATGAGGGCTAGGATGTAGGGTGTTTATTAGTCATGTAAAGGAGACACTCTGGGACACAGTGGAATGGGAGGGTAGAGAGGAGCAGTGAGAGGTTGAGTCCAGAAAAGAGGCAAGAGCAGATTGAGCCTAAGAGTTTGGAAAAGGACAGATGACCAAGGACCAAGGATGATGGAGGTGTAAAGAAGATGAGTTTACATGGTCGCAAGTTGCTAAGATAATTTGGTCTTAGTGGCACCCTAATAGATTTAGGAGTAAGGAAATGAGGAAGAAAGATATATTTGCACCAAGTTATCTCAAGAATAAATAAGCTTTAACCTGAATTCACTCCTCTTCTGAGGAAACCATAGGTTAGTATGATTGATGGGCAGCCTCCCAGTCTCTCCAGAAGGAGTCAGCTAAGGCTCAGGCTAGGTGGCAATATGGAGGAGTCTGGGAGATTCTTGTTGAGACTGGCTTGGTAAGTCAGCAAAATAGATCTGGAATCCTACCCCCTTTTTTCTATTCCACTGCTTCCTACTGCTTTTCAGATAAGACTAAGATGTTTAGCATGAGCAAGGGGGCTTAAATGATCCAGGCCCTGCCTACCCGAGTTTGACTTCTAGGTTAGTCAGGCCAAAATTTAGGATTTCTTTCCTTTCCTCACAGCTAGTATCCAACATAACAAAAATTCAGGTTTACCATTCCTTTAGATCCCGAGTCTGACCATTTCTCCCCACCTGCACTGTGTTAGCTGGTCCCTGTCTTTATCCTCTCTTCCTGTCGCGACAGCAGCAGCCACATCAGGGGTCTCTCTGCCTCTACTTTCACCTCAGTCACTTCTCCTCACTGTGTGTAGTGGGAGGGGTCTTTCTAAGGCAGCTCCATGATCAGAAAAGTCTTTAATGTATTCCCCTTTATTACTCTGGAATAAAATCCGAATTCTTTAACCATGGCCTATCGTGACGAGGCTCCTGTCTTGCAGCTCTGATACTTTCTTCACCTTTGATCTCTGATGCAGTTGCACCTGGGTGCTTGCTGTCCCTCACTTGTGGCCTTTTTCTGTTTCTGTGCTCATATGTGCTATTTACTAAAACTGGGACACTACCCACAACTTCCTCAGAGATGCTTCCTGGTCCCCAGTCCTCTTAGATTACTTTATTTTCGTTATGGATTTATTGATATCTGAAATTCTGTTTTTGGTTGTTGTTTATCACAGTAGAAGTAAAGCTTCATAAAGGTTTGGACTTTTGTCTGTCTTGTTCACTTCTTTCTCCTTAGAAGATTAAAATGATAAAATAGGCTGGGCGCCCATAGCTCCGTGGTTAGGGTGCGGGCCACATGCTCTGGAGCTGGTGGGTTTGAACCTGGCCCAGGCCTTCTAAACAAACAAACAAGCAAAATAGCTGGGCGTTGTAGCAGGCACCTGAAATTCCAGCTACTGGGGAGGCTGAGGCAAGAGAATCTCTTGAGCTCAAGAGTTTGAGGTTGCTGTGAGCTATGATGCCATGGTACTCTACCGAGGGTAACAAAGTGAGACTCTGTCTCAATAAAAAAACAAAAAATGGTTAAATGAACAAATACATCTGAGGTCTGATTACTGGTAACTAAGGACAGCATAGTTTCCAGGTTGTACAAATACTTCTTAACCATTAATTATATGACATCACAAATGGTTTTGGATTGTTTATAGTTGTGTACATCTGTTAAAATATAAGAGCACTTACAAATATTTTCATTGGTATGATGGATGAGTTTTATGAACAGATTTCTTAGATGGCTCCTTTGATTGAGAACATTATGATTCTGGAAAGATAAAACTGCCTGCAGCTGTCACATCAGACTTCCAGATGTCTCATCAGGGCCTAATTTTTACTCTTTTCTTTTGGCCCTTGTTCTGTTAATATGCTGTTTTGCACAAGAGCTATTCTACATTCTGGCACATTGCATACCCCGTGTAGTACATTTTTACTATCAGCCCACATGATTCGACAGATTTCTCATGCCATTAATCTGAAGGTAAGGAGTTACTTATATCAGTTGTTAGCAAGCCCAGTTATATAGCATGCAACCTAGAAAATAAACCATAAGCAACAATAAACCTTACGTTACTTTTCAAGAAAAGTTGTATATTTATCACTGAATTTTAGTAGGGAAAAATTACTGTTACATTAAGAAGAACTTCTGATTTTTAAAAATTGTCATTAGAATCATAGCAATATGAACATTCATTTTAAAGATATGTTGAAAAGGTTTATTTCTTGACTAATTTTTAAGAATTTTACTAGTAGTTTAATTGTTTATAATTTTGGACATGAATAGGAAAATTTAATGTTTTTTATCAAAAGTGCTTTAAAGACTTTTGAAATTTAAAAACTATGAAAACAATTTAGAAGGATATAAAACAAGTACCTTTTTAGAAAGACCATACCATGTTTTTTGAAATAGCATGTATTGATTTGACTTTTAAAGAAGCGTTATTTGGTTTTGAACAAATAGGTCAAAGCTTATCTGAAGCTAATATATTTCTTTTTTTTAGTAGCTGTTTAATAGTTTATATATATATTGAATTGTTTACATTACTTGCAGCAAGCTAAACTTCTTGTAAGAAGTTAGATAGTTTTATGTAAAATTATAACTGATAACGCCGAATCCTTCTGTGAGCTGGACACTATTCTCAGGACATTGAATCCTGATAATGAAGCTATGAGGTAAATTGTATTACACTCAAATTTATAGATGGAGAAGTTACTATTACAAATTTACAAAGTCATCAAAGGAATTACTGGTATTTGAACTCAAGCAGTTTGTCTTCAAGATCAGTGAGTGCTCTTATAAATGCAGAGTTGGATTTTTAAGCTAGTTATTTATTTGGAAAGACATGATCCAACCCAACATAAAAACTAAATTAGACTGGCCTATAAACATAAACTTAGGGCTTAAATCCTGTCTGTTAATATAATGTTTCTTTACTTATTTTGAATAAAGATTGTTCCTTTCAAAAAAGGAAAATTTACCTAATATTACCAGTAAGATTCATCATCATATTATTATAATATAATAGTTTAATTTGGTATTTGGTAATAAAAATTGTTTTATTGGACTTTATATAGTATTCCCCCCTTATCTGTAAGGATGTGTTCCAAGACAACCCCCCCCAGCCCCTCCGTGGACGCCTGAAACCGTGGATAGTTTCAAGCTCTATGTAGACTGTTTTTCCCTATGCGTATATGCCTATGATAAAATTTAATTTAGGCATAGTAAAAGATTAACAGCAATAACTAATAATAAAATTGATCAATTATAATGATACATTAATGAGAATTATATGAATATGGTCTAAAAATTATATGAATATGGTCTCTCCCCCACACCCACACATGTGCGTGTGTACAGAGAGAGTCTTTATTGTTTTGTATTCAACCAGTTTTCAGGCTGAAGTTGACTGTGTATCCCTGAATCTGCCAGTGACAAAAGTCAAAAAGGCAGAATTGCAGATAAAGGGGTAGATGCTGTCTTTGGTCTCTAGTCCATGCACTTGATTAAAATTCCATTTTGATACTCAAAAAACAACTATGTAGAATCTATTAGGAGAGATGTAATATTTTAAATATTTGTGCTATCCAAAGGTCAGGGGCAGCTCAAATCATGTAAATAGGCCTTAAATGTGAGCTACAAGTTTTCGTATGGGCAGGCATATGTCAGAGATAGCTCAAGTTTGGTTCCAGACTATTGCAGTATTTTTATTTTGGACTGAACCATGTCTTTCCAAATGAATAAATAGCTTAAAAATCTGATCCTGCATATATAAGAGCACTTACTCAAATATTAAAATACAGCAAGGCACACATTTGGGGGGATTTCCTAGTGGATATCAAAGTTATGTTGCCACTGTACTGTAGTCTATGAAGTATGCAATAGCATTATGTCCAAAAATGTACACACCTTAATGAAAAATACTTTATTACTAAACATGCTAATGAAGTGAGCACATGCTGATGGAATAATGATACTGATAGACTTGCTGGATGCAGGGTTGCCACAAACCTTTAGTTTTTAAAAAAGCATGTTATCTGCACAGCTCAGGAACACAAAGTATTACTGCTCATTGACAATGCACCTGGTCATCCAATAGCTCTGATGGACATGGGCGAGGAGGTTAATGTTATTTTCATGCTTGCTAACACAGTCCATTGGGCAGCCATGGGTCATGGAGTAATTTTGACTTTAAAGTCTTATTTTTTTGTAAGGGTTATACCTGCAATAGGTGGTGATTCCAGTGATGAGTTTGGACAAAGTTAATTGAAAACCTTCTAGAAAGGATTCAACATTCTAGATGCTGTAAGAACTTTCTTGATTTATGGGAGGAGGTCAAAACATCATTAACAGATTTGGAAGAAGTTGATTCTGACCCTGTGGCTGACTTTGAGGAGTCCAAAATTTCAGCGGAGGACATCACTACAGATGTGGTAGAAATAGCAAGGAAACTAGAATTAGAAGTGGACCCTGAAGCTGTGACCAAATTGCTACAATTTCATGATAAAATTTTTAGGAATGAAGAGTTGCTTCTTGTGGATAAGCGAATAGAGTGGTTTCATGAGATGAAATCTACTGGTAAAGATGCTGTGAGCATTGTTGAAATGATAACCAAGGATTTAAAATATCACATAAACTTAGTTCATAAAGCAGCAATAGAGTTTAAGAAGTTTGACTCCAGTTTTGAAAGAACTTCTACTGTGGGTAGAATGCTATCAAGCAGCATTGTGTGCTACAGAGAAATCGTTTGTAAAGGGAAGAAGTCAGTCAGTGCAGCACACTTTGTTGTTTTAATTTTAAGAAATTGCCTCAGCTACCACCACCCTGATCAGCTACCAACATCGAGGCGGGACCCTCCACTTGCAAAAAGACTGTGACTTGCTAAAAGCTCAGATGATCATTACCAATTTTTAGAAATAAAGTATTTTACAAATAAGATGTATAAAAATTTTAAAGATATAATACTATTACACATTCAATACAGTATTGAATAGAAATAATTTTGATATGAAGTAGGAAACCAAAAAATTTGTGTGACTCAAGTTTATTTTGATATTAAATTTGTTGTGGGGGTCTGAACCCATAATATCTCTGAGAGGTTTGCCTTCTGAATCTTGGTAAATTCCTTCCAGTTTTTCTTTTGAAATAGGGTCTCGCTCTGTCACCCAGGCTAGGTAGGGTTCAGTGGTATCATCAGAGCCCCCTGTAATCTCACATTCCTGGCCTTAGCACTCCTCCTGCATCACCTCCCAAAGTGCTAGGATCAGAGGCATGAATGAGCCAGGAAGCCCAGTCTCCGGTCTGGGTTTCTTTTTCTTCTTTCTTTCTTCCTTCCTTCTTTCTTTTTTTTTTTTTACAGTCTAATTTTGTCACCCTCGGTAGAGTACCAAGGCGTCACAACTCACCAGCAGCCTCAAACTCTTGGGCTTAAGCGATTCTCTTGCCTCAGCCTCCCAAGTAGCTGGGACTACAGGCACTATTTTTTGGTTGTAGTTGTCACTGTTTGGCAGGCTCGGGCCAATTTGAATCTGCCAGCCCCCACCGTGTATGTGGCTGGCGCCCTGGCCGCTGAGCTAAGGTGCCAAGCCCTCCGGTCTGTTTTAAAGCAGATTCAGCTGAAGCGTGGGGGTTATGATGTGAAGTAACATACTGCATTCTTATAGTAGTTTGCATTTCAAGATTCCTTAGAAACGGACCTAACCACGATGTTGATTATATGTTACTTTATGCTGATGGTTTTTATCTTAAAACCATTTCATTAATATGTTTGTCTTTTTTAAATCATCCTGAGCCTTTACCAAGGGATAAAGAGAACAATTGTATTACTGGAATGAATGAATGAAAAGGTGCAATAGCCTATATGTTAACCCTTTTTGTGGCCTTGATATCCCTAAGTGATAGTTATTTCATTTATTCTTTTGGGATCCTCTTCATTACTAAAACTGAAACATTGTTTTGGTAACATGACTACATTATTTCAACTCCCCCACGTGGGTGACAATACCCTAACTTTTCTTTTCTCTGAGCTGCATATATGTGTGTGTGTGTGTGTGTGTGTGTACATATATATGTATGTACTTGATTTTTTTCTATCTTATTTTATGTACTTACAAACCTTTCACCTTGTCTCTTCTTAATAGCTGTAATGTATCGAAAATCTTGATTTTTAAGTATTTTAAAATATGACCCTCATCTTTTATCCTTCCATCTTTTTAACTCTGTATTATTCTTTAAGTTACTAAATTTCACCATAACCTCCAATCAATAACCTCTACTATTTTTTTTTTCAATGCATTATCTCATTTCTTCATCTCCTTAATAATCAGCTTAGATTTCATTGCTCACCATTGTCTTTCCTCCCTGACAAACTCTGTTAGCCAATGGCTGGCTCTCCTGTAAGTGTTCCCATTTGGCAATATTATAGTCTTTATTAAACCCAACTACTATATTGCAATATATATATATGGTCTTTGGCTAGTTTCCTGGCATACAACCTTTTTAGAATCTCCAAAGTGATGTCCTCACCCTGTAGATAGTTTTAGGAAGGGGTCTGGTCACTGATTGACCAAAGTCATGAGTTGAGACTTGCAGCCCAACTTCTGAGGAAGGGAGAGAAGCTGAAGGTTAAGTTGAACACCAGTAGCCAATCGGATAACCCACTTATGCCTCACATTCCATTATTGGAATGGTAGTGATGTGGGAGTTACTAATATTCTATTGCTCAAGGTCATTGCTAAGGTCTGATTTTTCCCACATCTTCCCCTTGAGGGTACATGTTATCATGTGGTACATAGAGTTGGTGACTGCTGCAGATACTGGTATGCTGGGAGCTTGTCAAAAAAGTCATGCAAAAAATTCAAAAGTTTCAATCTCTAGCATAAATGGGTTAATCAATCATGCCTATGTGATAAAGCTTCCATAAAAACCCAGAAGGTCTGTTTGGATAGCTACTGGACAGCTGACCTCGCAGAGTTCCTGGAGGTAGTGTCAGTGAGGCCAGGGAAGCTCCACTGCCCCTTTCCTTACCTTGACCTATGCATCTCTTCATCCTTTGTAACATTCTTTATAATAAACCAGTGAATGTCTTTCCTTGTTCTGTGAGCCACTGTAGGAAATAAATTAAACCCCAGAAAAGAGATGTGGAAACTCCGATTTGTAGCTGGTGTATAACCAAGGGCTGGAGTGGACATCAGAAGTGGAGGGCGGTCTTGGGGACTAAGCCTTCAACTTGTGGAATCTGATCCTGTCTGTAGGTAGAGCGTGCTGGAATTCCATCAGAGGACACCCAGCTGGTAGCCAGTGCAGAATCGCTGGGTTGGTACACAATGAGGAGGGGGGAAATCCCCCACATTTGGTCACAAGTGTCTTCCGTGTGGATTGTTGTGGCGTCAGAGCAGAGGGAAAACTGTTTATATTTTCTGTTCACTGTTTGCCTATTTTATTGCCTTCCTCAAGAAATGAACGTGGTTGGACAAAAGAAAAAATAAATACATAATTGTTTGGTTTTGTTTTATGATCATAACCAGAATCTCAAATGGGTTTTTATTCTTGCCTCAGCCATTTCAGCACCCTTTTGATTCCTTTCTCTCAGCTTTTTTTTTTTTTTTTTTTTGGCTGGGGCCAGGTTTGAACCCACCACCGCTGGTATATGGGACCGGCGCCCTACTCCTTTGAGCTATAGGTGCCGCCCCCTCTCAGCTGCTTTCTTCATTTCATTGAAAAAGTAAATCCGTCAAGCAGGAACTTCTTGCTGTCACCAGTTGCACCACCTGGCTGCAGCTATGCTCATATACTGTTCTGCCTTCTGTCTGTTCCAGGGCAAGAGACACAGCCTGCTTCTTTCTAAGTCCACCCCCTTCTACTTTTGCTCTACATCTCATCTGTCCCACCTACTGAAGGACTTGTTTCCTGCAGATATGCTCTGCTTATTGATTTCTATCTCTCTGCATGTATGTAGTTCACATCTTTACAAAAATGAACAGGTTTTATTGATCCTCACACCACTCTCTAGCCACCCATTTTTCTGCTTCCCTTTAGAGCATGAGGACTTGCCCATGGTTACTCTCTACTTTCTCATGTAGACTCAACTAAATCCAGCTGGTCCCGTTTGCCTCCCTAACCACTGAAGTGAAATAATCTTATTTTGTTTTCCCCTCTTTGGATTTTTCAACCAACTCCATCTTGCCTATGTAGCGTTTACTTCCTTGTGCAGCTTCTCAGCAGCATTCGAAGTTTGATTACAGCTCTGGTTTATTTAAACAGTCTTCTCAAAGCTTCAGGATACCATATCGTCCTGCTTTTCCCCTCATTTTGTCAGTAGATCATTCTCACACCGATTTTTTCTCTTCTGCTTTACATCTAAATATTGGAAAGGCCCAGGTTTAGTCCTAGGATTTTTACTCCTTGCTTCAGTTTTGGGTGATCTCATCCAGTCCAATTTATTTTAAGTAATACCTATCTGTGAAAGACCCCAATTTACAGTCTAGAGCTGACCTCTGCCTCTCCTACTTGACCTTGCCAACTCAGGTGTCAGGAAGCCAGCCCAGAATTCTTCATCACTCTATCCAGCCCTATTGCCATGCATATCAAACTTGAACCACATTCTTCCGTGTCTTTAGACTAAAGAGAAATGGTACTTTATTCTACTCAGTTGCTTAGGCCAAAAACCTACAGACTAGTCTTGATTCTTCTCTTTCTGATACCCTGTGTTCAACCCATCACCCACTTGTGTTAGTTTTACCTCCAAAATCTATTCCAAATCTGTTTTTCTCAGTCTTTGCAACTGCCATCAAGCATTGGGTTTATATTGGGCCTAACCAAAGTGTGGTCTCTAGTCTGGTTCTGGTGAACTGTTTATTTCTGGCCTTCAGTATGGTGAGAGACTGGCCCCGAATCCACTTCAGCTGCAGTACTAAGTGCACCTTTAGCTTCTGGAGGTTTTTTAAAGAGCACGACTTCCATGATGAGAATGCAGTACATTCTGGCACACACTCCTGCTCTCCTTGCAGACCAGTAACACAGCAGACCAACTATTTTAAGTATAGTTACTGGCCTAGACTATTGCTGTTAGCCTCCTGCCTATTCTACATCAGACTTCCTTAGGGCTGTCTTTAAGACATCATTTTTTTAAAAAAATATTAATTAGTTTATTTCATTCACCTCCTTAAAATTCATTTTTCTGGAATAAAATTGAAACTTTTCATCTTTCCCAACATACCATCTCACAACATTGATGTTGCTCTTGCTATTCCAGCCACACTAACCAATCCTTACTATGGGTCAGGTTGGTTTCTGTCTTGGATTCTTTTCTGCCTTCTCTAATCTCTCCCCGGAGTGCTGGTTCCTTTGTTTGAAGTACCCCTTTCTTCAATTCTTCACCTAACTATTTCTGTGGTTATTTAGGTCTTAAATCAAAAATTACTGTCCTCAAATACGCTCTTTGTGACTCTCATATAGTCATAGGGTCCAGCTACCAGTTACCCTTTATATCAGCCTCTGCCACTGTCTGCAGTGATTTCATTTACTTATTTTCCTGCTTGTTTATTGCCTGATTACTGCTCCAGCCTTTCAGAACTGGGTTCTTGTGAAGTGGGATTTTCTCTTCTTTGTTCATTGCTGGGCCTTTCTTATGGTCCAAGCACTTAATATATATTTGATAAATGAATGATCGTTTAGAAGATGGATGCTTCATAGGCTGGCACTGTTTTATCATAATGGTGCAATGTGGTAAAATAAAAAAGGCAGTCTAAAACATACAAGAAATGATGTCTACCAGGCAGACAAGCTGGAATTGACAATAAGTTTTGAAAAGGGACCTTTGGTAAATTATCTATCTCCTGGTTTATTATTCTGTGGATCCCAGAATCTGCAAGTTCTACTTTCAGCTGCTGTTAAATAAACTAACAAACTTATTCTTAGTAAGATTGTTTTAAAAAAAACAAATTCCCATCATATTCAAAGAGAGAAAAAAAGAATCTCTTGTGTATAAATTAATGCTGCATAAAATCTCCTATTATACATTTCATAGTATGCAGTGTCTGGCCCATCCAGACTAGTACCCTGATAATAGCTGTTACTGAAGAAAAATGATAAATAATCTGTTGTATGCAGACTCTATTCAGAATTGTTACTGGGCTTCTGTCGTCAAGGCAGGATAGTCCTAAATGAATGAAATAATCTACCAAGAAAGAGATTCTGAAATTCTTCTATTCAGTTGGTGTTTATTGATTGCCTAATGCTCCAAACACACCCTCAGAATTGTTAGAAATCTATTTTATAATTTCATCCAGAAATTCTTCACTACATCTGATGCAGAGCCTCCGCTTTTTACTGTATTGTTCTTCCTCTTAATGAAGCAGCACATACATTCTTTTATGTAAGACCATTACCAAGTTGCTTATTTTGAAGCAAAACCAGTTTAATTCTGTTGATTCTCATGAGGCTGTTATGTTGAACTAGAAATTCTTGGTTGGATATTAGAAGCCCCATATCTGCAAATGTGTTGATTTCAAAGATTTCATTTAACAGTTAACTAGTTCATAAAGCAGTTTTCATAAGGTTACATAGCAAGAATCCTCTTGTGCTTCTTTTCTTTTTTTTTTTTTTTTTAATTGAGACAGAGTCTCACTTTATGGCCCTTTGGTAGAGTGCTGTGACATCACACAGCTCACATTAACCTCCAGCTCCTGGGCTTAAGCGATTCTCTTGCCTCAGCCTCCCGAGTAGCTGGGACTATAGGCGCCCGCCACAACACCCAGATGTTTTTTTTGTTGTTGTTGCAGTTTGGCCGGGGTTGGGTTTGAACCCACCACCCTCGGCATATGGGGCCGGTGCCCTACTCACTGAGCCACAGGCGCAGCCCCTCTTGGTGCTTCTTAAGGCTGTCAAATTAAGATAATGTCATGTGCTTCTTAAGGCTGTCAAAAGGGATGTTTCATGAATGACCTTCCCCCACCCTTAGCCATGACATTATCTTAATAGTGAGCCATTTTAGGGTGTTTTAGGCCAGACAAAAGATTGAAAACCATACAAACCTTTAGAATAGTTCTACTCCATTGAGATAGGATTTTTGTTTGGTATACTTTCACTTATTTGCTTAGAGTTTATTGCTTATTAGTGCTTATTGCTAATTAGCTTATAAAATACGTTGTTATCTAGTATAGTGGAAAAGAATCACTAAAAACTAGACTAATTTGCGGTTCTATCATTTAGATAAACAACCTGTCACTCTCTGTTTTTGGTAGGCTTAATTAGGTATCACAAAGGATAAATCTATCTTCTTTTAAAACATTACAAGGAGTTTTTTCTCATGAATTCTAGTCCATGCAATTTTAAGTTCTATATTTGTGAGCTTATTCTTATTTAATTTTATCTTGTTTTTAATTTGATTTTTCAGCTTAGTTCTTCCAGTCACAGAAGACTTTTCCAAAATAGTGCTAGAACAAAATCTGACATCATTAGTTGATATTTTTCAAGGAAAGTGATAAGTTTTAAAGAATTTTCAACATGGATCCAGCTGTGGAATACAGATGGTTATGAAATGGCAATAGTGGGTGCTCCGGTGGTTTACTCATTTACAAACCTAATAAAGAAAGGAGATTAACATTGGCTTCACTCTTCAAAAGTAATCAAATTCTTCATTAACATGTTTGACAAAGCTTTGGGCACATTATTAGTGGCAGTTTTATTTGTTATTGTTGTCCCCAGAAAACTTTAATGATATTAAAAGCTGAACTTTGTAATTAGATCTTTGATAAGTAGGAAGATTCCAGACTTCATGTATTAAAATACAATGAAATTTTTATAGATTATTATGTTCAATTCAAATTCAGCAGTTCTTTTTGCCTCCGAATTGCATTTTAAATCACTAGGTAATACAGTTGAGCTATTTAAATTGTATGAGTCATATGTCATTGCTAATGTCAAGCTTCTCTACTGCTATTTCTCCCAATTTTTATTATTTTTATTTGAAAATTTTCTAACTTACAGAAAAGTTTTAAAAAAGGTAAAAGGAACACTTATATACTCTTCACATAGGCTCGCCAGTTATTAACACATTCCAGGTTTGTTTTGTATCTCTTCTCTCCATATGTGTTATTTTTGTTTTTACTCTTTGAACTGTTTGGATTACTGTGGTGCTTCTTGCCCAGATATTTTACTGTGTATCTTCTAAGAATAAGAAAATTCACCTGTATAATCAGATAATAATTTATCACACTAGGAAATTAGGCTTTAACATTTTAGTATTACTGTCTAATGGACAATTTGTCATTTAAAAAATAAAATAAAATAAAGTATAAGCAATAGGTTATTCTTTATTTATAATTGCAAAATATTAGAGTATACTTAAATGCCCAAATATAGGAGATTCATTGAATACTCTGTTGTACATTCGCACAGTATTTTACATCTGTAAAACGATGAGATTCTTTATAAATTACTGATGGATTGCTTTCTAAGATATATTGCTTAGTGAAATACAGTATAAAAGAGTGTTTACAGCTATGGTTTAACAATAAAAAAAATACTTGAAAAAAATAAAAGAGTGTTTATAATATGCCATCTTTTTTGTGAGAAACAATATGTGATAACTAGCATCCAAGAAGGTTCCCAGTCACCCAGGCATTCATACCTTTGTATGCCCTCTGCCACGCTGTACCAGGGTTATTCTGTGTGACCAGTAGCATTCAGTAGAGGTGAAGATATGTCACTTCCCGATGGGCACAAAGGACTGTGGCTCCTTGCTTGGGTTCTGTCTTTCTCATTCTCTTGGATGACTTGCTGTAGAAGAAGTAAACTGCCTAGAGAGACTCCCACATGGGGCGGTACTGAAATCTCTGGCCACTAGCCAGTGAGCAGCCGAGGCTTGCCAACCACCACATCACAGTGCTTGGAAGCAGTTTTTCCAGGTTAAGCCCTTGAGATGAGTTTGCCCCAGCCCACAGCTTGGCCACAACCTTGTGAGAAATGCTGAGTCAGAATCATCCACCTAACCTCTCTCACATTCCTGACTGTCAGAAGCTATACGAGAGAAGATTTATTCTTTCAAGTTGCCAAGTCTTGAGGTAATTTGTTAGATAAAAATTGATGTGTCTGTGTGTGTGTGTGTGTGTGCCCACATGCACGTGCAAAATGAAACATAAGAAAGACAAACCACAAAACATGGAAATTGGTTACCTGTAAGGAGATAGGGACTCTGGAAAGGATGTTGGAGTTAGGTAAGACATTAACTTGAATATGCTGTATTGGGGTATAATTTTAATTTTTAGATGCATATTGATGTTCTACATATTAAGACAAATTAAGGAAGGGAAAAAACCCTAAAATTTGAATGCAAACAGAAACAAAGAAACCATCTGTATTTCAAATAAATAACTACAATGAATTAAATAAAAAACTAATCTAAGTAACTTTTGAACATGATTTTTGATTTATGCCCTCAGTAAAGGTATGAAGAGAAAAGGTAATTTCTAATAATCCTTAAATTTTTGTTTGTTTTGGCACTGTGTGGTATAGTAATTACGAAACTATTTTGAATATATTGCAGGATTGAGCAAGTGAGTAAGTGTGTTGGAAGCCAGGATCTTACCATGAAAGAAATGTATAAAAATGAAGTAGAGGAAGACAAAAGAAAAGCCTGTAGAACTGGATTGAAGTTGTAGGTACCAGAGTTTTGGGGGGAGAAATCTAGTTCTGCTAACAGAAAGGACTTAACAGCAGTGAGAGCACAATAGCAGTGGAGCACACCTGCTTCCCAGACTGTGGCTTCTGCATGCTTTCCCCATTTCCCTACATGCTATTTATTCAAAGGCATCAGAACTCTTTGGAAAAATGACTGATTCAAAGCTAGGATATAAAAAGAGCCTGGAACATCTTATTATGCTAGAAAAAGTAGGGAAGTGCTCAAATAACACAGACATAGGAAAAGAACACAGAAGCCATGTTAAAGGAGCTCCCACTGACCAAAGCTGCGATGATTTGATCAGCAAAATCAACGATAATAACGGATTATATATAGATGTCTTCATGCAGAGATCCATGAGTGGATGGGGAGGGGCTCTTTCTGAGTGTAGCATGCCTACTAATTAAAGTGGAAGGACTATTGGAGTTGGAAAATCACCATTTGCAGCCATCATAGTAAAGACTGATTAGGACAAGACTCAACAGTGGCTGCTAAATCTCAGGGGCCAAGTTGGATGAGCAGCCGTGTGTTAGCACTGTTTACAGCAGTTAGCACTGTCTGTTCAGAAATTGTTACTTGGGAAACTGTACAGTGGAGAAATCTGATAATACATTTGTTTGCTATCAAAATTAACATTGCATAAACCATGTGTGTTGGCAGATGTAATACCTGAGAAGGACACATCTCTTATGTGGTATTCTAGGCAGGAAAGATAACTAAATCTCATGAGAAAACATGAGACAAATCCTAATTTAAGTGCATTCTGCAAAATAATTAGCCTGCATTTTTAAAAAATGTCCCTGTCTTGAAAGACAAAGGCTAAGGAATTATTCCAAATTAAAGGAGACTAAAGAGACATGACAACTAAATGCCAAAAAAATGATCTTGAGCTGGATGAGAAATACACTATCAAAGATATAATTGCAACAATTGAAAAAATTAGACTGTGTACTCTGTATTAGATAAAAATACTGTACCAATGTTACCTGAATTTAATTACTGTCCTGTGGTTATGTAAGAGAAGTCTTGGGTTTAAGAAAATAGGTACTGAAGAATTAAAGGCAAAGAGAACCTTCTCAAATGGTTCAGAAAAATTGAGTGTTACATATACATATGCATAGGCAAAGATTGAAGAGAGATGATATGAATTACATAGGAAAACATTAAAAGTTGGTAAGTCTGGACAAAGGGCAGTATACAGGAGCCCTCTGTACTAATTTTGCAAGTTTTCTGTGTTTGAAGTTTTTCTCTGTATTTTTAATTAGTTTTAAATAAAATGTTTTGAGAAGTTATCCTTCTAGCCCTGCCCCCCCACAGAAAAAGGATGCAGATCATAAAATTACATGGTCATCGTATCTATCCTAGCTTTTCGTTTTTTGACCTTAGATAGCCTCCTTTTTGAATTGGTAGTGTTTATGAAAAGGTCAGCCTTTTCTTCTTTTTCTTTATATTTTATTCTAATTGCATTGACAGTCTTTTCTATTTATTATTTTCTCAGAATTAAATGGTTGTTTCTTTTCTATGAATAAAGTTAACACTTCTCAGGCCTCATTTTAGATCAGAACATTTTATGGGCATTGTTGACTCCCTCCACCCAAACCATTGGGCATTCATTGAGGTTGTTTTGAAGGAAATGATGTTTGCACCTTTTTGTCTTATTTTTTCCACAAGTCCACAGTGGGTTCAGTTTTATTCCAAATTGGGTAAGAATACATTCACTTCATTCTCCGAGGGTACATTTCTTTAGTTGGACACTAGATGGAAACTAACTAGTTAGTTCCCAGGAAACTTTTAAACCTAATTAGCATTCTTAGCTTTGTGCATATGGCTGTGACAGGTAGGTAACAAGTATTTTTTTTTTTTCTCAGAGAAAGCATCAGGACTACTTAGAATGTCACAAATTTAGAGGATCTTAATATTGTACAGTTGATCATCAGCTTCTGACAATTTTAGAATGGCTAGACTTTTTTTGATGTGGACGTTGACAGTCATCTGATTTGACAGCCTATTTGGGCACAGAGAAAATATACTCTTAAGTCTTTTTGAATGAAAGTGGAAAATGTGTAATTATCTCAAATACCTGAGCATGATTTTATATATGGAAATTTATTTTAAAGAAGTAATATTTAGGATATTAATTAGACGAGAAATCAATCCTAGATAAGGAATGCTTTACAAATGTAGACTCTCCACTGCTCTGTGGATTATAAGAACTCGGTCATCTCCTGTTTTGCATCATAACTGTTTTTCTTTCTGAAGACAAATAACATTCTGTGTACCAGTTTTTGTTTATGTTTTTTCCCTCAGATTTTATCTTTGTGGGGAAAAATGTACTGTTGTTTATAATTTTAGTTATATGTATTTGGGTCCACTGTTTGAAAATGGGCCCCAGGTGAGTGAAAAAGAATCATTTTTTCTGTTGATGTTCTAATCTTCCCATATATTGTTTTTCTGTTATTCTATTACCTTCCAGTGCACTGAGAGTGAATGATATATTGCTTATGACAGGACATAAAAATGACTCTTGTTTTTAAGAAGTTATTAGAATGCCAGTGGCAAGAACAGAAAAACAGACATATGAGAATATCCTTTTCTCCAGAAGAGCAACCAGTTTTCTCAACTGGTTTGAAAAATAAGTCTTCTTTTCATTTTAAAAATCTAATAAAGGAAAATAAAATAACCACTTGCCTATACTCCTTATAAAAGAAAAACAAAAACATGTCAAACAGAAATATTAATGATTATTTGTAGCAGAGAAATTTAGGCAGGAATAGAGAAGGGGAAGAAACTCAATTAAAAATGAAGCAATATTTAAACTGCTTTAGACTCAGTACCATCATACTGAAAGTTTGCAAGTTGATTTGTTTCTTTCTCTAAAGGTTATATTTTATACATGCTCATCTTAATATTTGATTCTTAAGTAGGCAACATTTAGAAGACTAGAGTTTCATAGAATATTTTTGGATCCTTTTATGTTTAAATTTCCCTAGGTTTACCTTAATTGTGGCTGTTAGTGTTACTCTTTCCATTATTTAAGGTACATCTTGGGCAAAATGCTGTGCTGAAATATGAGCGCTACTTGGGATTATAGCAAGTTTGAGGTCTAAAAAATCTTCTTATCTTCTGGAGCAAAAAACAGCCATGATGAGGAAGCCACATACACACCAATAACTTTTACGTGATTTTTCCCCCCCCACACAAAGGAGACAATGTTATTGAGTGATAGTTTATATATTTTGTTTCTGAAAGAAAAGAGAATTGAAAAGATCATTCTAAATTTTTTTTTTTGCATTAGATCTTTATGTGATACTTCACAGAGAAAAATGATTAGGAAAAAGTTGAAATGACAATTTAACCAAAGAATGAAAATAAATGTAGTTTCCCCTAAGAAGTATTGAAAATGTGAAGCAGAAAATTCTTTTAATGTACGAAATGTCCTACAATTGGAAAGAAGATTGGCATATTATAACAATATTAAGAAGAATGGCATATTATAATTTATAATAGAAAAGAGAGGATAAGAATATCTACAAAGCCCTACAATAGAGAAATGAATGTACAAACATTGTGAAATTGGTGCCCAGAGCACAGGACAAAAGAACACTTAAAAGAATGAATGATGGCAGGAACTTTCTGCAGACTTAACTAAAAAGAGATGGAAGCAAGGATAGTATGTTGTCAAAATTTTACCAGCAGAATTAGGCCTCACAAAAAATTGTTGTCTAACCCAACTCTATTATTAAATTAATTTTCTTCTCATGAACCTGATTTGAAAAGTGTTGTTAGACTTTTGTCATCTCACTTTGCCAGTAGGTTTGCTATTGTCCAATAGTGTGATATAATTAAATCTGAATATTCTCTGTAGTATTTAGAGCAAGTTAGGGGCTGCTGTATAAATTCTTTAAGATTAAAAATTTAGGAAAGTGACTGGGATCAGTGGCTTACGCCTGTAATTCTCGCATTCTTGAAGGCCAAAATGGGAGGATTGCTTGAGGCCAGGAATTCTAGATCAGCCTGAGCAAGAGTGAGACCTGACTCTACGTTAAAAAAAAAAAAGAATTTAGAAAATATTAGTGAGGTATGATGGCACACGGCCATAGTTCTAGGTACTTCTGAGGCTGGGGCAGGAAGGATCTTTTGAGCCGAAAGTGCCGCTCCAATGAGCTGTCATCACATCACTGAACTCTGTCCTCAGTGACAGAGCAAGACTTGTCACAAAATAAAATTAAAAAAAAATTAGGAAAGCTAGTTTATTTTTCAAACCATATCCTTTCCAGTCCTATCTTTACTTGGTATAAAATCCCATTAAGCTTTCAGTGAGGCCACATTTATAAACTGTTAGTAGTTGTTAAAGCATAAGAACAGCTTATGAGCAGATTTTATTACTGGGGTGTGAGAGCAGCTTTTTTTGTTGTTCTGTGTTGTTGTTTTTTTGTTTTTGTTTTTGTTTTTTTGAGACAGAGTCTTACTATCTTGCCCTGGGTAGAGTGCTGTGGCGTCACAGCTCACAGCAACATCAAACTCTTGGGCTTAAGCAATTCATTTGCCTTGGCCTCCCAGGTAGCTGGGACTATAGGCATCCACCACAATGCACAGCTATTTTTGGTTGCAGTTGTCATTGTTTTTTAGCTGGCCTGGGCCAGGTTTGAACCCACCAGCCTCAGTGTATGTGGCTGGTGCCCTACTCAGTGAGCTATGGGGTGCTGAGTTTGTTCTGTTTTTTGACCAGTCATTTCTCTGTAGGCTGAAAATGAAACTTACTTATGAAATGATGAAGTATATATGGTTACTTACAAGGCTCTTTGGTTTTTCCTAAGTACTTTTGAATCTGTATCTTTTTATTGTATAGAAGACTATAATGTATATATACTATGTCTTATGTTTTTATTGCTGTTCAATAACTTTTCTATTTCTGATTTAATTAAATAAACTTCATTAGTTACTAAGGCTCTTCCTCAGAAACTGATGAGTTCTTGGTGTCTTAGGGGATTTTGGCTCTTGTTATGAGTGTATTGGGGTGAGGGGTGAGTTGAATAGTGTGGGGAAGCAAAGAGCTTCTAGTACTTGCAGCTGCTATACTTAGAATCTTCCATTCATTTTCCTTGGTGACACCCATTGAATACTTAAATTTTCCAGTAAATTATGTAAAGCCCGATGTTCTAAAAGACTAGTCAGGAAAGTTTAAGAGCAATAGGAAATGTGGTTTTACTTACTGAACAAAGGGTAATTGTAAAACAGCACCATTGGCTGCTGTAAATCTTGTATAGTATATGTGAACTCTTTAGCTAAAAAGTACTCGTACATAGAATATATCAAGAGGCCCCTCTGGTAATTTTGATATTCTTATATGTTGATTATACCAAGGTTACATTTATCCTTAAATAAGGTATCTTAGTTCTGTAACAGAATACCACAAACTAGATAACTTACAAAGAAAAATTTATTTCTCACAATTTTGGAGTCTGGGAAGTCCAATGTAGAGGGTATTCTTGCTGTGTCATCCCATGCCTCAAGGCGAGAAGGGAAGAGAAAAAGAGATGAGACCAAGCTAAGCTCATTCATTCTAAAAGAATCCACTCCTGCTATAATAGCCGTAATCCGTTCATCATGACCTAATCTCCTCCTAAAGTTTGCACTTCTCAACACTGTTGCATTGGGGTTAAGTTTTAAGATAACACTCTGAAAGACACATTCAAACCATAGCATAAGACTGTGCTATTTGAGTTATTTAAGGGAGAATTGTTTACCCAGAGCATTTTTAGACTATGTAGTATGTTTATTGAATTGGAAAGTAAGTTACTATCTGCCTGTATCCATTATATTCAAGAATTTTCTTTACTTATATGGATGGAAATGATTGAGAATTAAATTTGACACAATAAGAGTACTTGGATGACAAGTTCATCATTTGTATCAATTAAGTATTTCTTTTGAGGAAGAAAATAGCACTTTGCATACAGAAGCTAACCTGATAAGGTTAGGCCATGTTCTGTTGGATTGGAACAATTTCATGGAACACCAACATTAGACTGGGCCACTCAAGACCTGGATCAACGGATATAAAACAAAACCACTTCACGTTTCTCTAAACACAGACAAAAACAAAGTTGCTGTGTGATCCACAACATACTCAGCATCCTTCTCACCTTGCTAATATAAATGACATTTTTTACCCAGTCATAGAATTATCTTCATTTTCTAATAGCATCCATTTCAGAACAAACCTCTGTTTCCTTAGACCATCTCCCCAAATGCTGTAATACTGTCAATCCTTTCTAACACTGTTACTGAGATGCCCCACTCTTCTCCATGGTGTGTATTCCTGCTGGTCTTTGGCTTAAGATATTTCTTAAGGTGCAGATTGCGCCCTCTACATTTAGTAGTTAAATTGTTTATTAACTTTTTGTACGTACACGAAGCGTATTTTTAATTCAGCATGTTTGTTACCATTTGAATATCAGGCATTTTGGTGGCTGTTATTTATCTAAGGATAAAAAGGGAGCAGTCCCTGCCCTCTAGGAAATTTCAAACTGAACAACTGATAAATTCTCATGTAATAATAAAAGTGAGTCTGATTTATTTATGAATGTCTCTCCTAAAGTATAGACAATGTGCTTATTTTGCCATAATTTAACAAAAGGCATAAAAATGCTTAAAAGTTTATTTTGTGTAGGTTGTTAGATTCTAGTTGCCTTTGCCTACTACCTTTAAGATTTAAGTTTTTGGAATTTATTCGCAAAAACTCTAGTGACACAAAGTATTCCTGACATTATTTCTTTGGGGGGGGGGGGGGACTTGCTCTGGGAGTATGTTTTTTATGTGTTGGCCGAGAGAGACATTTACTTTGCCAAGTCAGTCATAATGCTTTACCCAGAGCCTCCTGATGGCCAGTTATGATCATAGATTATCTGTCGTTCCTAAAAGAACTTCTGGAATTACTGTCAGTTCCATCATCTGCCCTAGGATATATCTATCTATCTCCACAAATCGTTTTCTTTAAGATGTGAAAGTTTCTCAATGCGGTCTGTGTCTTAAAAACTATAAATCTTACATGAAGCAGGGAATTAATCTGAAGTGTTTCTTCACCAGGTGTTCCTATGTTCCATGGGAAATCATTAGATTTTACATTTTTACCCTTACAGACTGCTACCAATAATTCTTTACAAGCTTGATGTAGAAGTGTTTGACTTAGAAGAAGTGTTTGACTTAGTAGAAGTGTTTTAAGGTTTTCAAGATGAGTAAGCATTAGCCTGTCAAGAATTCAAAAATAATCTGGTGAGATTTTTTTACTCACTGCAAACCTCTTGTTAGTCTTTGTCACCATTCCTATGTAATTATGTGCAAATGCTATCATGCAAAAGGCTGGTTTGATCAATTAAGCCACATTTACTCAAAATGAATGTGTAGTACCTTTTGCTAGCACAGAATGAGAGATTATATAAAGAGAGAATAGTTTTTATTATTTGAACAGTACTAGTTTTCCTTAATTGCAGCATTTGCTCAACTGTATGAATATTTTTACATAATCACAAATTAGAAATGTGAATTTATTTGAAACAGTTTTCTATATCTGTCATGTTAAGGTTTCCACAAACATAATTTAAATTTTACTTCTGAGTAAATGCTATTTGGGCTGGGGACAAATAATTTCAAATGATACAAGATGAACCGGAATGATGCCATGAATTACTTAGTTATAGAATTTGTTAGACTGTTCTTTTTAATGTATAAAATAAATCTTTCAATATTGTTCTTAAAATAAGATTGAGTTCAATATACTACACTTTAGAATATTGAACACTATTTTTTTAGTCCTAATTTCTCATCAAGTTTTTTTTCTGTAAATATTTTAATTCTCTATTTAAAATGAATTGTACCTTTAGTAAAAATGTGTAACCTTTTTCTGGCATATAAACACCGGTTTATACTGCAAAGAAAATACTACTGAAGAAATGTACCTACTTTAGTATCTCATAAAAGTTTATGTAAACTCAAATCAAAGCATAGACAATTATTTTACCTCTGCTGGAACACTAATGTAATAAATAGCCTTACTAAAGGTAAGTCAGTCCTATATTTCTTTATACTCTTATTATTATAAGGTAGATGAATATATTATACTTTCAGAATAGTAAGGAAAGATTAATATTTTACCTAATTTTTATATACATTTTTAAGTCAGTGAAAGGAAAACACAAGTTCAAATAAAAGCCCAAATTCTATTTTATTAAACATAATTTAATATGAGAAATTATTCAAATAGGATTGCTTTTTAACTCATTTTACAGTGATTTGTAGAATCTTGGGATGTCAGTTTGTATTAAAAATGTATTCGTCAGACATAGGCTTAGAAAGAAAGAGAAAAGGACTTTCTACCTCATACCCATTAGGATAGCTATTGCCTTAATAGGATACCATAGACTGGATAATTTATAAAGAAAAGAAACTTATTTTTCACAGTTCTGGAGGGGAGGCTGGGAAGGGGACTTTCATCTGGCTAGGGCCTTCTTGCTGTGTCATCACATGACAGAAGGCAGAAGGTCAAAGAACAAGAGGGGCCCAAACATGCTTTTCATGACACGTTAACTCTCATGATAACTAACCCACTCCTGCAATTATGGCATTAATTAACTTTGGGGCCCTATTCAATCCATAGCAGCGGCTATTAAAAAGAAATCCAGAAATAAGTATTGGTGAGGATTTGAAAAAATTGAATCCCCTGTGCATTGTTGGTAGGAATATAAAATGATGCAAGAACTATGGAAAGCAGTATAGAGATTCCTCAAACAAATAAAAATAGAATTCCCATATGATCCAGCAATTAATTCTGCTTCTGGGTATACACCCCAAAATGTTGAAAGCAAGGACTTGAAGGACTTATATATGAGTATCAGTATATTCATGTTCATAGGAGCATTATTTGCAAGAGGTAGAAGCAACCCACATGTCCATTGAGAGATAAATGTATAAACCGAGACAAACATGGTCATACATCCCTTAAGGAAGGGAATGAGTAATAACTAAGGGTCTTTTACTTGGAGTAGTACAAAATTTCAAGTAAGACAAAGGCAGGCAGAACCTGTACCCATTGTTCTTTATGTAAATGGAGCAATGCAGAAATAGCAGGCAAAGTTTAATGTTCATGTATTCATAAGAACTTTTACTTAAAAGTAAGGATAGAAAATAGTGTAGCAAAGTGATTGTCCTGTGCATGTGTCCATGCAGATCTTCTGTTAAAGTCTGTCAACGACCACCAAGGACACCCTTGTAGGTAACAAACTTAAATGTATTTTGCTTGTTGACTCAGGGGAGGACACATCCAGAAGAGCTTCCAGAGAATTTAGGAGAGTTAGGAGGCGTGAGGAGGAGTTTCTTACAAGGTCTAAGGTTGTCCTGGATGTTCCTGAAAAGGGATTATGGAAGCCTGCATCAGCTCTGGATTGGATACTGTCAAAAAATGGGGCAGTATAGTAGTTCAGAGATATTTGACCAGGAGGCAGGAGCCAGATGGGTGATGTCACTATACAGAAAGCAAGTCACTCAGAAGGAAGGATTATTGGTCACTTTTATAGCTGTGGGATATCCTTGCATAGAAACAGACACCGTTTTATATGACCTTGTTTATGTCCTCTTGAAAACAGTCATTATCAGCAAGACAGACTTGCACTTCCTCGGTACTCAACATAGTGCCCATCCTAGTTTTTTGTTTTGTTTTTTTTAATTTTTAATTTGTCCCAAATGTTATGCTTCAAGATACTAACTAATTAATATACACATTAGCCTTCAGTCAAGGCTAATGATTGTTACACTTCTGGGTTGGTATATTTCTATGGTAGATAAAAATATGCCAGAATTGATATTCATAATTTAAAGACAAAGTTGAAAATTACCAAAAATTATGTATGAAATACAGAAATAAATGTATATTTTCATTATGCGAGTATATCACTAAGTGGATATACTCGCAACTATTAGAAGGCAGTAGGGCACCAGCTAGAATATTAAGAACTATGTGTTTCAAATTATGTGACAGGAATTTATTACTAAGATGTACTTCTTATTTTGGAGTGAGGTTTTCTCTCTAATGAGGAAATAGATACTCCTGTCAATCTCAGTAAAGTTCTATCTTTTTTGGTGTTGAGGAGAAAAGAAAATTGATCTGCATGGTTTTTCAATGTTCTCTTCCTCTGAATGGCTTTCACCTTTTCTTGGAAATTGCTTAAAACCCTCAATGTTTTCACTATTTTCTTAATGTAGAATATCAGTTTCTAGAGCTTTTTCCTTCTATTGTGATTATAACTTTTTAGGGACCCAGCAAAAATTTTGAGACAGATAAAAGGCTTCTTTATTTTTATAAAAGCCTTTTTATTATAGAGAAAGTTAGTGGTGTATGAAGAAATCTATTTTCTCAGGTTCTTTAACTGTTAGTTTTTTTAATCAAAATTCTTTTACTGGCATTAATGAAAAGGAGGTCTTACCTTTCTGCTGATTCACAGGGAGAAATAACAACTCACAGTTGTTAGGGAACCAAATGCTTTGAAATCTGAATCATTGTTGTCGTGTCGCAGGTTCTCTGTGAGCCAAGCACTCTGACTGTTTGATTTTTATCATCCCTGACCTTCAGAGCAATTCCCTAAGATAAATATTATCTTTCTCTTTTTGAAAATGAGAAACATGAAGTTCAGAGGAAGGTTAACTGATCTGGTCAAGTTCACTTGGACAGGTGATAGCAGAGCCTCGATTCATTCAAAATGTCTTGGTCTAGAGGTGATGCTCTTTGTTAGAACTCACTGGTGTTTCCCAGGCCTTGCCCTTCCAATGCACAGGGGCTTCATGCAATTTCTATGGACATGTGTACTACCAGTAAAGTTAGGGGAAGAAAAAAAGGTTAAAGACTGCTGTAATGAACAGTGAAGTAGAAGTTAAAAAGTTAAACACTCATGAATCAAGATGCCTTTACTTACACTGACAACGTTTGTTAGTTCAGGGAGTTAACCACATAAAGACAGCTTTGATTTCAGGGTACTGGATTGGGGGTCTCAAGCTATATCATGCACCTGAGTGTTGTTTCTCTGAACCACCGCACCGTCTTAGTCCACTTTCTGTTGCTTCAGCAGAGTGTTTGAGCCTGGATAAGATGTAAAGGAAAGAGGTTTAATTAGCATGCAGTTCTGGAGGCTGGGAGGTCACATTCTTGGGTTCAAGAGACCACCTGCCTTGGCCTCCCAAAGTACTAGGATTACAGGAGTTTTCCACTGTGCCACAGATTTCAGAAGTCTTATCGAAGAAAATTCCTCTATTCCCGGCAAATCTGAGGGATACTTTGAAAGTATCTACTTTCAACTTAATAGAGGAGAAGTTTTTGAGAGGTAGCATTCATTGTGGTGAAAAATCCTCAAGTCTGCCTGCCATTTACGACCTGTGGTAGGCACAGTCTGGGCCTGTCAGAGATGTCGATGCTATGCTAATTCCCAAAACCTACGGATATGTTACCTCATGGGATAAAGAGACTTTGCAGATGTGATTATGTTTAGGACCTTAAGATGGGAGATTATCTGGGACTATCTGGGTAGGCCCAGTGTAATTACAAAGGTTCTTATAAGAACCATAGAGGGGCATCAGAACCAGAGGTAAGTAATAGGACCAAACTTCAAAGCATTATTTGAGGATTAAATGAGTTCATTCAAGGAAAAGTGTCTTATCAGGTACTAAGGAGTATGTGTGTGTGTGTGTGTGTGTGTGTGTGTGTGTAAAGAAAGAAACAAGCTCAATTTTCTCTACTACTTATACCACTCTCAATACCTTACTTTTGGTCACCAGAATGTATAGATTTTTCCAACACCACCTGGGTGTCTTATAATTCAATTCAGTTCTGTCTAATATGGAATTAGAATCAGATCTCACAAGTTCCCACCCCTTACAAATATACTGTGGAATACTGACTCTACACTATGGAATACAGTGTAGAATTACAGACTGTATTTCTATATTATCTGTATGAGCTCTCTGCCGTAATTAGCCCATTGTTGGATAACTTACATGGTTAGAAATATAGAGGGAAATATAGTAACTTATTTTTGGAACTACATTGCATAAAGCTAAATATTTTTCTTTTTGAGAATGTCTTCTAAAATACTGACAGTAGTAGTCCAGACCCTTCCTGTACCCACCACCTCTGTTACCTCAGTCTTTTGTACTCTAGACTAAGTATCCCACCTCACCCCCCCTTTTTATTCTGCTGATACAGCATAAGGTTCCATTTGCATTTATGAAGCTGATCACATTGATTCCTGGAGCTTCCTGTTAAACTAGCTTCAAAATAGTTTTATCAGGGCTAGTCTTAAGTCACTTTTTATTCTTGACTTAGTTAACTTTTTTGAAGGGAGGAGGACTCTTAATAGCAAGACATTGTGTTTATCCTCCGTAAATAGTCTTCACACTGATCATGTAAGGCTCTCCGTCATTTGCCAGAGGTCCATTATTCTGTATCCTAAACTCAGGTTCCTCAAGACCAGATTCTGTTTCAATCTATCTAGATAGCCAGTTGTAGGGCCTTTTTTTGTTCATATTTCCAATTCTTTAAAGTTAGCAGAAAGAAATGCTGAATTTGCCAATTCCTTTGGTTTCTTGCCCAGGACTTCAGAGTCACTACAGTGATCTCTGTTTCTTTCTGTAAAGCTTTTTCATCTCTACAAGGTTCTGTAAAAGTGATTAGTAGTGTGCTTGACAACGTTCTCTAAGCATATGCTTGTCATTTCTTGGCATATGTTTTTGAGTGAGGTAGCTTTATAAAAACCTTGTGCTGCCTCTTCGAGAGCCATCACTAATCACTGCTGTCTCTTACTCTGGATACTGTAAGCTTGTTGCAAAGAGTCTTCAGTTCTTAATACCTGTGAATTCCCATCATAATTGCAAGTTTCTTTAAAAGTCCTAGATTACCAAACAAGAATATATACTGGGGAAAAGAATCCTTATTTAGTAAATGGTGTTGGGAGAACTGGATAACCACATGTAAAAGACTGAAACTGGACCCATACCTCTCACCACTTACAAAAATTGATTCAAGATGGATAAAAGATTTAAACCTAAGGTATGAAAGTTTAGAGGAAACACTTCAAGATTTTAGCCTGGGGAAAGTTTTTTGAAGACTTCCATGGCAATTACAACAAGAACAAAAATAGACAAATGAGACTTAATTAAACTGCAAAGCTTCTGTATAGCTAAAGAAATGACCACCAAAGCAAACAAACAGCCTTCAGAATGGGAAAAGACATTTGCATATTATGAATTGGTTAAAAACTTGGTAACTAGGATTTACAGAGAACTCAAATTAACCAAAAAAAGACTCAACAGTCCCATATATGACTGGTCAAGAGAGATAAATAGAACCTTGTCTAAAGTAGACAGACGAATGGCTAACAAACATATGAAAAAAATGCTCATCGTCCCTAATCATCGTCAGAGGAATGCAAATCAAAACTACCCTGAGCTATCACTTAAACTCAGTGAGAATGGCCCATATCACAAAGCTTCAAAGCTGCAGATGCTGGTGTGGATGTGAAGAGAAGGAAACACTTTTACACTGCTGGTGGGACTGCAAACTAATACAACCTTTTTGGAAAGAAGTATGGAGAATCCTCAAAGAACTCAAATTAGACCTTCCCTTTGATCCTGCAATCCCATTACTAGGCATCTACCCAGAAGAAAAAAAATCCTTTTATCATAAGGACACTTGTACTAGACTGGTTATGGCAGCTCAATTTACAGTCGCCAAAATGTGGAAACAGCCTAAATGCCCACCAACCCAGGAATGGATTAGCAAGCTGTGGTGTATGTACACCATGGAATATTGTTCAGCCATTAAAAAGATGGAGACTTTACATCTTTTATATTAACCTGGATGGAAGTGGAACACATTCTTCTTAGTAAAGCATCACAAGAGTGGAGAAGCAAGAATCCAATGTACTCAGTCCTAATGTGAACGCAGTAGATGCTTTAATACAAGGGGCGGGGGAGTAGGGGAATGAGGGAGTGGGGAGAGGGGACGAGGATGGGGGACGGTGTGTGGCACACCTCTTGGGGACAGGGCACAATTACAAGAGGAACTTTATCTAACAAATGCAATCAATGCAATCTAATTCCCTGTACCCTCAATGAATCCCAAACAATTTTTAAAACGTCCTTGATTCACTACTAACAAAAGTCTGAGTTTTGCATTTTTCTTGTCTCATCTCTGAGGCTCTCAGCCTTCTTGTCTACCTCCAGAACTTTTTTATTCGATTCTCGTCCCTTCCCTGTGTCTCCTTTTGCCACTCTCCTCCTCTCTTCTTTTTTCTTCCTCCTCCCATTTTCCTTTTCTTCTCTCTCCTCCAAATAAATGTCCGGAAATCATGCTCTGAATCTCTGAAAAGTTCCTTATACCTAGGTGAATCATTATCTCGCTTAGAGCAGATGTGCCTCTTCCGTAGGAGTTTTCTTTGTTTACTAATGTTAACTATTTATGTGGCCATTTTAGATGCACTCTGCAGAATACAACAGCCAGTAGGCACATTTGACTGCCGAATATAAAAAATGGGCCCAGTGCCACATATTGGAATGGCGGTATTTTAGATCTACTGGTTCAAATAAAATCTATTATTAAAATTCCTCCAATATTTTTACTTTTTTGATGTGACTACTAGAAAGTTTAAAATCACATATGTAGCTTGTATATAAGCTTATATTTCTACTGGACGACAGCATTTTCTTAGCCATAAAAAGAAATACGTAAAGAGGATCTTTTATGCAAAGGAAAAGAAATAAATTATATATCAGAAGCTGATAAAATGCATAACATTCTGGAGCTATTTTATTATTGGTAGATACAAATATACCTGCACATCTCAGTAGGCCTAGAAAGCATTGCTCTGTTATTGACGGTCTGGTGGAAATTCATAATAATTGGCCTTGAATTGTCAAGAAAAGTTAAATTACGCTTGGAATAATTTATTTTTGAATGCATAAATATGTATAATATATTTCAAAAAGAAATTCCATCAAGAACAGAGAAGATGCTAAATTAGCTGTTATGTTGGAAACATGGCTATCAGGTGTGATTTAGTTCTTGAGTGTTCCAAGAGAGTTAATTTTTATGGTAGCAACACTTTAGTCAAGCTAAGTAATAATTTTTACGGGAGGGTAGTTGATAAATTCATGGGAGAAAAATAAGTCCATCATTGAATAGAAAGTATGCAAAAACACCTTTCTTTCAGAGATTTTTCTCACATTTGCATTGTTTTTATGTGGAGTATTATATTAATTAATTAAGGAAAAATGCATTTTTATTTTAACGGGTATGCATATATGATCTCTTCATTCCAGAAACTATTTTGTATGTAGCACCTATAGCATCAGAGCTTTGAGGCTCCATGAACAAAGCATATTGTGATTTATAGGAACTATGTTGTTATCTGTGAAAAGAAAATTACTTTCCTACAGTCCTTGCTCTTATCAGGCAGCTTGGCTTATGGATGCTTCAAACCACTGAGGGCCTGAAGTTTTCTGAGACTCTTATTTGGAGGTTGTCAGACCTCTGCAGCTTTTAACAAGTACACTCCTAAGGAATTTCAGGTTAATGCAGAGACGTGTGTGATGAATGAATGTAAAAACTTTATGAATGATGTAAAGTTGCATTTTGTCCAGTTACAAAATGATGTCTTGTTTTTATTGTGATTATTTTGTATGATTGCATTTTTCTTTGTGTATTTTGTTCTTGATTTACAAAACATCTCTGAAAGATGTAGTGACATTGCAATTTTGTTTTTTCTCAAGAAGCACCAGTTGTAATATACATTTCACTTATTATTTTTTTTTTTTTTTATGTTTCTCTGAAAGTATCACTAAATCTCTTATTCAAGATTAGAGTTAATTGACTTTAGGGAAGTTTGATTAATGGTATTATCCTAGGCATAATCTTTCTCATTTAAGCTCTTGGTTTATTTTTTAAAATGCCATTCATTTTTTTAGGCGTCTTTTGAATTACATCATTTATTTTTTCATTCAGTAAACATACATTGAGTGTTTACACTATGCTGAACACAATATAGCAGTAGTATGGGTACTATAAATCTTGAATCAGTAGGAGAAAAAGTGATGAAATTAGAGCTAGCATAGCAGGAGTGGCACCAAACCCACAGAATAGCTTATTCATTTAGCAGGCTCCAGTGCACAACTGTTACTGATGAAAGTATATCACCCATGTGAACATCATCTGTCAGGTGTGTTGAGGAAAAATGGCTGAGAACCATTTTTAGGGAGTAATAGAGCTAAGCACCATAATCTTAAAGCTTTGAGGAATTTACCATTGGTGAAAAGGGCTATTACTGTCTATATGGGTCTGTATAAATAACAGGTTCATGGATCATTCTAAGGAGCATCTTTATACCCATTTCCTAGGGAGAAAACACTTTGCATATTTAAAGATAAACTCACCCTTGTGCATTTAGTTATCTGGTGTGTACACAATTTTTTTTTTTTTTTTTTTTGGGTACAATGTGCTGATTTTTATTTTATACAATCTTACATGGTTAGATCAATTTTTTTTTTAATTTATTTATTTTTATTATAGATAAAAATATGCACCATAGATGTGGCCCAACCCATCACCCTCCCTCCACCCAAACCTCCCCCCTCCCTTCCCCTTCCTTGGTCCTTTGATTTCTATGAAGTTACTAGCGGTTTAGAACCTCTGACTTTACACCATTGGTTGTAAATATGATGTTCAGACAGGCTTGACAAGATAAACTGATTTCATATCCTTATTTATTCATGATTGAGTTAAGGTCTAGCGTAGGCAAATAACTTGCCTGAAATTTTAAATCTATGTAGTGCCCAAACTAGGACTGGAATCTGTGCTCTTCCACGGTATTTTTTATTGGAATGATAAGGAGTGATTTCATGAAGGAAGTCAAGTATTAGCTGGCCATACATTTTTGGACAGGATTTTAACAAGTGAAACTGGATTAGAGATTAAATAATTATCAACATGAGTAAAGAATTTCAGGAAAATGCAAGGTATACTTGGGGGAAATGAGTAATGTAGAGTTTATAGTATGTGTTGGGAAGATAAGGTGGGAAAGGGAACATTGAATAATAAATTTCTATCTGTATTTTTAAAGGATTTTGAATGTCAGTCTGTAGAGTTGAACATTATTTTATGAGACAGGAACAGGGAGTCATAAATTTATTCTATTTTGTTTATTATTTTTGAGCAGGGCAGTAAGTTAATTAAAACAAATTAATATAATAATTTCGAATTGAGAGCTACAGGTATTAGTGGTGAGTTTCTAGATCTGTTGAGAGGATAGTAAGAAGAAAAAAATACGTAAATGTGACAATAAGAATGGAAGGAATTTCAAGTAGAGAAAAGGCATTATATGGATTACAATGTAGCAATATTTTAATTTGATGTTTTAGGTTTAATATGTGACTAGAGATACCATGTTACATAACTATAAGTTAATGGTAACATTGAAAACATTTACTTTAATATTTAGTTAAATACATTGTCCAGTAATCTTTCTGAACATAATTAAAGGAGCAGTCACGTTCATTCAGCTTGTATAATACTTAATGGATATTTTACCATGGATTTAGACTTTACGTATTGAGAAGTGTTCATTAACTTAGAATAAGCTATTTAAATACTATAGTTAATTTAACTAGCAATTTAGTTGTTAAAATTGAACAGTCTTTCATCCTTAGACGGTTTCAAAACAGATACTGAACATTCATAGTTTAGGTAGGAGAAGTTCCACATATATTAAAGAATATGTTCTCTAAGAGAAGCAGTTTTTTAGATGTTCTAAGAAACTATAAAGATGGGTATTATGATATAATATCTGAAAAGCCAGTTTGCTCTTTTCTTGAGCATAATATTAGAAAGATTCAATGTAATCCCACATTCATTTAACAGATTTACTTTACTTAAAACTTTTGGGATAATCAATTTTGGAGAATGTTCCATGGGGTGATGAGAAGAATGTATATTCTTTATCTTTGGGGTGGAGTGTTCTATATGCGTCTATCAAGCACAGTTGTTCTAGGGTCTCATTTAAATCTCTTGTATCTTTGTTTAATTTCTGTTTAGAGGATCTGTCCAGCTCTGTAAGAGGAGTGTTAAAGTCCCCTGTTATTATGGTATTATCAGATATCATATTGCTCAGACTGAGTAAGGTCTGTTTCAAGAATCTGGGAGCATTTAAATT
>CAUYPK010025112.1:0-12283 GCA_963574355.1 Loris lydekkerianus
TTCTAGCTTGAAAAGTTACAGTAAAGAGATCTGCAGTCATTCTAATATTCTTCCCTTTGTGGGTTTTGGTTTTCTTATGTCTGGCTGCTTGAAGAATTTTCTCCTTCATATTAACTTTGGCAAAGTTAATTATAATATGTCTGGGAAATGCTATAATTGGGTTGAGTCGCACTGGGGTTCTGAAACTGTCTGCTTTCTTAATTTCAGAATTTCTTGCCATGTTTGGTAAGTTCTCCTCGATTATCTCTTGCAGTGGAGCATCTGGAACTTTCGAAGCAACCTTATTGCCTTCAGGAATTCCTATAATGCGAATGTTAGTTTTTTTGTATTGTCCCAGAGCTCTTTGAGAGAACGATCCATTGTTGCTCTCCATTTCTCTTTCTCTTTGAGCATTTGGAAGCATTCAAAAGCTTTGTGTTCATTGTCAGAAATCCTTTCTTCTGCCTGCTCCATTCTGTTACTGAGGGATTCTACTGTATTTCTCAGATCTTTGAGGGCTGCAAGTTCTTGCCTCAATGTGTCTAAACTTAATGTTGATTTTTTGTTTGAATTCATTGAATTCTTGAGACTTCTTTTAAAATGCTCTGTGAATTTCTAATTCCAACTTTGCCTCCATTCTGTTAATCTTATTTGCAATCCAAATTCTGTCTATGAAGTCATAGATAAAATCACCAAAGATTTTGAAGCCAAAGGTTTGGGATTTTAAGGCTTGGTCTGCATCCTGGTTGGCACGCAGGCTGTCCAGGTGCATCTGGGTAGGGAAGCAAGCAAGCATTGGACAGAAGCAGAATTTTGCGGTCAGTTAGTCATATGTCATACATCTTTGTTTTAATATTTTCCTCCTATACATCTTAGTTCAGTACTTTTCCCTCATACATCTTTGTTTTTGGTATTGTTTAAAAGTCAGTCCGGGAACAGTTGGTACCTCCTGATTTGTTTCCCAGGGAGTTAGCCAAGCAAGAAACTTGGAGTGAACTAAAAGTAACAAATTAATTAGTACTTTCCCATCTATCCTTGGAGTGAACTAGATTTTTTTTTTTTTTTTGAAAGCTTCCAGTCTGGAAATTTGCCAGGAGTTAACTGATACTTTTCCATTATAGCCTAGGCCTGACACCTTTCTATCTTAGCCTAGACCCACTAGGCCTAATATGCAAAAGGTAATTCACCTGGCTGTACTTCTCCAAGAAGGAATGGACAAAATTCATAGATAGGTGATTTTGTTTTATTGTCTAGGAGATCCCTGAGGAAATTATATATCATGGTATGGTTATGGCCCCAAAACCAAGTTGTCTGGAGTTTAAAAAATAGCAGTGAGCCGCTGAATACAGGCTAACCAAAGGAGACCCTTTGGAGCTGAGCTGTGGTCCATAGTTTAGCTCTGTTGTTCCTAATAGATCGATTTGGGTGTGTGGCTATTCTTTCACTTAGTAAATGATTTTGAACTCTCACTGCATTTGCAGGTTGAGCAATGTAAGGAATGGCTTTGGATAGGCCCCCTCCCCTCCTCAGGGCAGATGTGATCAATTAACTACAGTATAATGCCCCTCTGACCTCAGGCAGCCCCATTGTCTTTCTGCCCTACCTTTAAAGCCCCCTCTCCCACTGCCCTCCCATCTAGGCCCTATCTTATGAGAGCCACCCCTCTGGCCAGTGCAAGCAAAGCATCAGTGCTGGCTCATGATGGCCCATGCCCCAGCTGGAGTGTACACAAGAAGTCAAAGTCAACCTCAGTACCTTCCAGCAGGAGGTTGTGGAGGAGCCTGTGCAGGGCTGGGCTGAGGTTGGGAGATTTGGGAAGGGACTGAGAGACCAGATCTCTCAGGATGCTTTCAGACAGAGGGTAAGTGTGACTGGGCATCTGCAGCAAGCTTATCCTGCAGGCCACAATGTGGGTAGATTTGGAGATATTGAGGTGAAGTCCGCTGTGGAGAACTCTCTGAGGCCAGCAGAAATGGACCATTCAGATGCAAATGGCCTCCCAGAGGCTTTCTGGGTGCATTTCTATACACCCAGAAGATCAGAAGATCTGGCTGACATTTGATGGAGTCCATGTTCACCTCTCACTGCAACACTAACAAGCTTTCTCTTGCAGTGCAGTTTAGTTTTTAAAAAGTGTTTGCAAAATTCCAGGGAACAATCAGTATATTTTAGGACTCTCACACATGGACTCTGATATGTAACACCCCGTCAATATCCATTTTCCTCATACCTGGTCTTTTGCTTGTACTGATTCTGTATGTGACACACACCCAAATCTGTGGATGGAACATCACTCAGAAGCTTTGTCAGGCCCTTCATTCTCTACACAGTATAGACAGATCCAGTAGTGATGAGTTTCATCATAAAAGTTGCAGGCCTCTGCTCACAGTAGAGCCCCCCACGCCACCTCTGTGCCTACAAGCCAAGAGATCAGGACCCAGGGAGTAATGTTCTGCTGAGGTGCTGTCCTGGTGCTGGTGGAGTGAAGGGAGGGGGCCTACCTGTGGGAGAAAGGACAGCCCCGCTCACACTGGACACTATCCTGGCTGCCCATGTGGGTGCAGGCAGCAGGATCTAAGTCAGCACCAGATCAGACACTGAGGGTGGGGGCAGTGACAGGGAGGGATAGCCAGAGAGGGTGGAGGGGGGTGTGGTCGTGAACAGAGCCAGCACCTCCTTCTCCATAGCTGTCGCATCTCTGTGGAGTGGACACAGACATTATCCCCACTCAATTTATGCTAAAGTGGAGGTGCAAAGCCTAATTAATGGCATATCCTAAACATGAGAGAAATCTTCTGTGGCACCTGTCAGCCCCCTGCTGGCTGGTCTGGTCATGCCCATTGAGTGGCAGGCAGGGCTGGCTCCACCCTTCAGGTGTAGGTTGGTCTGCCCCCAGGAGGCCAAGTGCAGAGAGAAAGCTCAGAGTGCTGAGAGCTGTCATACACCAGCTGACCCTGAGGTTTTAACACCTCCCCATGGTCTTTCCCCCCACCCTGTAGTGATTCATAACCACTATGGGAGGAAGCAGGGCCCCACCCAGGGAAAAATTTCCCAGAGAACCTGGCTTTCTTCACCATAGGCAAGAGTGGGACTGGATGGGGACTTCTGACATAAGATGGGCAGCTGTCCCTGTGACCGACGTGCTGGGGCTGCACCTGCAGCTGGCAGTCTCAAGGCAGAACAAGAGGCAGAGAGCAGTAGGACCAAGCCTGTGGGACCCCAGCCCTTCACTTCCCAGCACACGTGGACATGTGCTCTGGAGTGGACATACCACTATTGGCACTTGCTAGAAACAAAGCTTCAAAGCATTAATTCTTTGTTCAAAACCAGCCTCAAAGCAAAAGGGTAAAGCCACTAGGGGGCACATTTGAACTGAACCCCCTCCCCATTGCACAACACACATGCCTTCACTGTGACAAGGCCAGTACTTAGAGGACACCTCCTGTGTGGGGGTGGCATGGCAGGACCAGGGCTGTGCAGAGCAAGTCCCCAGCCTGCCCCATCCGCATGCCCACCATCCTGCCCAGACTTCTGAGAGAAGCCTGGGCTGAGCAGCAGCTTCGCAGACCCCTGAAGCCTCACATAGAGGGCGCTGAGAAATACACAGAGACCCTGCACTTCATGGGAGGCTGTGTTTACACTCAACAGTGCTTTGTTTATTTTATTTCTTTTTTCATGCTTTTAATTGTAATTTTCTCTTTCATACTTTTCGGTATTTCCCAAACTTTCTAACATACGCTGTTATTTTTACAATGCAACGTTTATATGTGTGTATTTACTTATTTTTACAACTCCTTTAATGTTTTTTCTGGGGGAGGGAGTGGAGCACATTTAGATTGTTCCAAATTGAAAGGATACAAAAGTTGAATTGTGAAAAGACTCCTCCCCACCTATTTCCCAAGCCACCTCTGGCCCTTCCCCATAGGCAACCAATTTTCCTCTATTCTTGGTGTTCTTACCCACATCCAGCCAAGTGAGTAGGGTTGGGTTTGAACCTGCCACCTCCAGCATATGGGGCCAGTGCCCTACTCCTTTGAGCTACAGGCACTGCCCCAGAACTTCTCTTTTTCATTCCACACTGACACTCTCTATCCACCAAACATTAACTGTCATTGTTCTTTGGCAGGCCTGGGCTGGAATTGAACTTGCCATCTCTGGTGTATGTGGTTGGTGCCCTAGCTGAGCTACAGGTGCCGAGTCATCATTCTTTTTTTTTTTGAGACAGAGTCTCACTCTGTTGCCCTGGTAGAGTGTCATCCATGGTGTCAGTATAGCTCACACCAAGCTCAAAACCTTGGGCTCAAGAGATCATCTGCCTCAGGCTCCCAAGTAGCTGGGATTATAGATGCCTGCGATGATGCTCAGATAGGTTTTGGGTTTTCTTTTTATTTTTCTTTTCTTTTTTTTCCTTTTTTTTTGGGGGGGGGTTTCTTAGTAAAGAAGTGTCTTAAGAATGGAAGAAAAAGTATCCAATGTACTCAACCCTACTATGAAACTAATTTATGCCTTTCACATGAAAGCTATAACCCAGTTATAACCTAACTATAGTGGGAAGGGGGAAGGGAAGAGGTGGGAAGAGAGAGGGGGATTGGTGGGATTATACCTACAGTGCATCTTACAAGGGTATATGTGAAACTTAGTAAATGTAGAATGTAAATGTCTTAACACAATAACTAAGAAATTTCCAGGAAGGCTATGTTAACCAGTGTGATGAAAATGTGTCAAACAGTCTATAAAACCAGTGCATGGTGCCCCATGATCACATTAATGTACACAGCTATGATTTAATAATAATAAAAGAACCCCCTCCAAAAAAGAAAAAGAAAACCCAAAACCTACCTGAGCATCATGTTTTGTTTATTTTAAAATTCAAATGCCATTAAAGAAAGAAGGAAGATCTTAGATTTTTCCAAAAGATAACTGATTAAGTTTAAGGAGCATTGAAGAAACATGAATTCCCAGAGCAGAGCAGGCCTGAGGGTTTATCCCTTCTCCTCCTCTCACCACTGAGGGACCAAGACTTCAAGATGGAGCACGGTATGCCCAAGGTCACACTCTCAGGAAGAGACCGGTGAAAGTGCAGCTCTTGAATTCCTGTCATCATGCAAAGAACTTCTGCTCTTTCAGCAGATACAGTCTCTGGTTCTAATTTCTTCCTTTACCAAAATATTTTAAATACCTGATTTTACGTGTTCCTGTTTGAATGATGGCCATTGGTAAGCACTGTTTAGATAACTCATGAATTACACTGACCTTCTAAATAATCAGAGAATCTCCACTTTCCCTTCAATTCTTGTCATCTTTTTTGGCATCCATACTCTAAATTCCCTTTCTGTCATTTCCATAATTTGTTTGTGGGTGGAATTCTCTATGGGAGCTTATGGAGATGGATCTCTTCTGGTTTTTCATGTTGCCAGATTTTTTTTTTTTTTTTTTTTTTTTGCTTTCTCCTCATGTGTGTTTTCTTCTTGTTCACTTCCTTCCCTTACTTTTTCTTCTCACTTACTCCCTGTCCTTAAATTTCTTTGTCTCTGTGCTTGACGTTGGAGTGGCTTCCTCTAGGCTCCTTGAGTCTGCCACTGTCCCATTGTGCCCCCAAAACGATGTTTCTGGGCAGGACAATCCAGCCAGGGGTAGCTGGAGTCCTCTCTCCCCCATATGACCAAAAGCATCTGGTGTGGAGATGTCTCTTGTCTGCCATCTTGTTCCGCCTCTCTAAATAATTAAAATATTTCAACCTCAGAATGAATTTGATGCAGATCCCTGTTTGTGAACAGATAAGCAAAACCATGAGGAACACATGGGACAACCATTTTGCCCAGGTCCACCTCATGCCTCTTCTCCAGCTGGGAATTACACCGTAATTACAGCACAATCTGCTCAGCAGAGACTGGGATTCAACTTGCCAGATACCACTTTATGCCAAAGTCACATTTGTGAATTTGTAATACCCAACAAATTACCTTCTCTGAGTTTTAAAAAGCGACTGAAGTGACAGATGAGCAGAGGAGGAGGGACACAGCCCTTGGAAGGGGAGGCGATGCTTTCCCACAGACTCTGCTTGCACCGAGATCTCTCATTTGTCCTCTCTCATTACAGCCACCCCATCCTTATTGTAATTACTATAGTTCGTTTCAAGGGAGAGAAAGATAAAGAACCTAAACATAGTATAATCCATGCAAGACTGAAATGAGTAGTGTGGATGCTCACAAGGAGGGTGAGTGAACACACAGAGTCAGCCTCAGTTGATGGAAAAGACAGAGAGAGAGCTGAAGGGAGAGATAAGGAGAGAGACCTGATCAGTTAAGATCCAGAAATACTGTGTTCCCTCAAAATCTCTTTTCCACACTGTTTCCTTTTAATGAATCCTGATCTCCCTCCAGACCCCAGGTTTTTTCTCTTTATTGAATGCCCCCAGCCTCTCCTGCCAGCATCTTGCAGCTGACCCTTGGGGTTATCTACACAAGTCTGGTAAAGCTTGTGGGCTACTTTTCCTCCTACCCATAGTCCAAATGTGAGAGTGTGGCCCTGTCAGGACCTGGGCTCTTTCTTCCCTGGGCTTCTGTGAGCAGGTTTGGAGACAGAGTGCACAGGCAGACTGTGGCCCAGGAGGCACCGTTTGGACATGAGAAGGGATCTGGGGACAGAGCAGGCCAAGGCAGGACCAGGGAGCATTCCACTTGATGGTGAGGGCTTCTGTGTTATCCTGATGGAAAGTTGGGAACACTGGCATCTTACCCATTAATCTCTGTCAGTCATCAGCTCCTAGACACCCTGATGGCCTGCACCTGCCCTTAGATGGACAGTAGCAGGGACAGAAGCTTGAAACCATCTACTCTGTATGGACAGAAACAACCAGTGCCAGAGCCTATGGAGGGGACACCAAATTTGTCTGCCATGAGAGACCATATCCAGCTTGTGCACACAGAAAATAATTTTCCTAATACATAGGATGGTGCTTCAGAAACGACTCCAGAAAGCCATGTCTTCACAGACTCTAGGAAAACAGGTACATTGTCACTTAGTTAATATTAGTTATTAAATGCCATCCACCACTACCTGGACTCAGAGCAAGACATTGGGAAAGTAGAAAACTTCAAGCTGCTGCACACAGAAATAGAGGCTCATAGGCAAAGGCATTGGCATCGAGTAGCTCTGGCACGAAGTCCAGTCTCTGTTTCTTACTGGCTGTGTTACTTGGGGTGACTTCATGTTTTCATATCTTTATCTAAATATCATATGCACTTTATAGGACTATTTTGAATATTAGATAAGTCAGTAGATGTACCTTCTCAGCCCAGTGTCTGGCAGAGGTTAAATTTCATCAGGAATCAGCCCCTCACAGGGGCACCTGCTCCTTCCAGGGTTGTGAGACAGAGAGGAAGCCATCAGAGGCCAGACTATACAAGGAAGCCACTATAAGCATGTGAAAAGCCTTCTTATTCTCAAAGGGTGGGTCAAGCATGACTGAGCACCTCTGACACCTGCAGAACTGGCCTAGAGCCAACGAAAGTGCAAATGTCATGAAGATCCGGTCTCCAGATTTGAGATGTTTACAGTGCAAATGATACAGAGGTTTACACAAGTGATCAGTGCTCAATGAGCCATGGGCAGTGACAAATGACTGTCACTACCCAGGACAGAGAGGACAGCATGAAGGAGGATTTTGCAGAAATTACTAACAAAAGAAAGAGGGTTGGATTAAAAGTTAAGGATATGTCTTTGCTCAAAACTTCCTCTCACCTCAAAACCCTAGTGTTTACAAAGTGTGTATGTGTGAGAGAGAGTGTCCACCCAAAATGGCACTAGGAAACAAGAGTACTGGTGAAACAGATGGCACGCATATGAATGACACTGCAGAAAACAGTTCATGTAGTTAGTAAGTGGTTAGGTGAAGGAGGGGGCTCCTTTCAGAGATAGGTGTCTCATGTGGCTGTCTGTAGCCAGAGCTCAGATGGAGGGAAGAAACTGATTTTAACTTGAGCTTAAAGTTGCAGAATTAATGGGGCAGTGCCTGTGACTCAGTGGGTAGGGTACTGACCCAATATACCGAAGGTGGCGAGTTCAAACCCAGCCCCAGTCAAACTGCAACAAAAAAATAGCTGGGTGTTGTGGCAGGCACCTGTAGTTTCAGCTACTTGGGAGGCTGAGGCAATAGAATTGCCTAAGCTAAGGAGTTCAAGGTTGCTGTGAGGTGTGTGAAGCTATAGCACTCTACTAAAGGTGACACAGTCATCCATATTTCAGGCAAATGGTAGCCAGAAAAAAGTAGGCATTGCAATTCTATTTGCAGACACAATAGGCATCAAAAGTAACGAAGAACAAAAATGGTCGCTTCACTAAATTATAGCTTGCACATGAAGGCTATAACCCAACTATAGCACAAGACTCTGGCGAAAGGGCCAAGGAAGGGGACGGGAGGGGGGAGGTTTTGGTAGAGGGAGGGTAATGGGTGGGGCCACATCTAGGTGCATCTTAGAATGGGTACAGGTGATTGCACTAACGTACACATCTATGATTTAACAATAAAAAAAAAAAATGGTTGCTTCATATTTGTTAAGAGTAATACTCAATATGATGAGATTTCAATTATGAATATTTATGCACCCAACCAGAATGCGCCCCAATTCATAAGAGAAACACTAACAGACATTAGCAACTTGATTTCCTCCAGCTCCATAATAGTCGGAGATTTCAACACTCCTTTGGCAGTGTTGGATAGATCCTCCAATAAGAAGCTGAGCAAAGAAATCTTAGATTTAAACCTAACCATCCAACATTTAGATTTAGCAGATATCTACAAAACATTCATCCCAACAAAACTGAATACACATACTTCTCATCAGCCCACGGAACATACTCCAAAATTGATCACATCTTAGGTCACAAGTCTAACCTCAGTAAATTTAAAGAAATAGAAATCATTCCTTGCATCCTCTCAGACCACCATGGAATAAAAGTTGAACTCAGTAACAACAAGAACCTGCATATTCATACATGGAAGTTAAATAACCTTATGCTGAATGATAGCTGGGTCAGAGATGAGATCAAGAAGGAAATTGCCAAATTTTGGGGAAAAAACAACAGTGAAGACACAAATTATCAGAACCTCTGGAACACCACAAAGGCAGTCCTAACAGGGAAATTTATAGCACTGCAAACCTTCCTCAAGAGAACGGAAAGAGAGGAAGTTAACAACTTAATGGGACATCTCAAGCAAGTGGAAAAGGAAGAACATTCCAACACAAAACCCAGGAGAAGAAAATAAATAACCAAAATTAGAGCAGAATTAAAGAAAATTGAAAACAAAAGAATTATACAACAGATCAATAAATCAAAAAGTTGATTTTTTGAAAAGGTCAATAAAATAGATAAACCTTTGGCTAACCTAACCAGGAAGAAAAGAGTAAAATCTCTAATCTCATCAATCAGAAATGACAAAGATGAAATAACAACAGACTCCTCAGAAATTCAAAAAATCCTTAATGAATATTACAAGAAACTTTATTCTCAGAAATATGAAAATCTGAAGGAATCTGACCAATACTTGGAAGCATGTCACCTTCCAAGGCTTAGCCAGAATCAAGTGGAAATGTTGAACAGGCCAATATCAAGTTCTGAAACAGCATCAACCATACAAAATCTCCCTAAAAAGAAAAGCCTGGGACCAGATGGCTTCACTTCAGAATTCGACCAAACCTTTAAAGAGGAACTAGGACCTATATTACTCAACCTATTTCAAAATGTAGAAAAAGAAGGAAGACTACCCCACACGTTCTATGAAGCAAACATCACCCTGATCCCCAAACAAGGAAAAGACCCAACAAAAAAAGAAAATTATAGAGCAATATTACTAATGAATATAGATGCAAAAATATTCAACAAGATCCTAACAAACAGAATCCAGCAACACATGAAATGAATTATACATCATGACGAAGTCGGTTTTATCCCAGTGTCTCAAGACTGGTTCAATATAGGTATATCTATAAGTATAATTCAGCACATAAACAAATTAAAAAACAAAGACCATATGATTCTCTCAATTGATGCAGAAAAATCTTTTGATAATATCCAGCATCCGTTGATGATCAGAACACTTAAGAAAATTGGTATAGAAGGGACATTTTTTTAAATTTTTATTTATTTTTTTTAAATTAAATCATAGCTGTGTACATTAATATGATCATGGGGCATCATACACTAGTTTCACAGACCGGTTGATACATTTACATCACACTGGTTAACATAGCCTTCCTGGCACTTTCCGAGTTATTGTGTTAAGACATTTACATTTCACATTTATTAAGTTTCACATATACCCTTGTAAGATGCACCGTAAGTGTATTCTTAAACTGATAGAGGCCATCTACAGCAAAACCACAGCCAATATCGTATTGAATGGAGTTAAATTGAAACCATTTCCACTCAGATGAGGAACCAGCCAAGGCTGCCTATTGTCTCCACTGCTCTTTCACATTGTAATGGAAGTTTTAGCCATCACAATTAGGGAAGAAAAGGCTATCAAGGGTATCCATATAGGGTCAGAAGAGATCAAACTTTCTCTCTTCACAGATGATATGATTGTATATCTGGAAAACACCAGGGATTCTAGCACAAAACTCTTAGAAGTGATCAAGGAATATAGCACTGTCTCAGGTTACAAAATCAACACTCATAAATCGGTAGCCTTTATATATACCAACAATAGTCAAGATGAAAATATAGTTAAGGACTCTATTCATTTCACAGTAGTACCAAAGAAGATGAAATATTTGGGACTTGATCTAACAAAGGACATGAAAGATCCCTATAAAGAGAACTATGAAACTCTAAGAAAAGAAATAGCTGAAAATGTTAACAAATGGAAAAACATATCATGCTCATTGCTGGGAAGAATCAACATTGTTAAAATGTTCATACTACCCAAAACAATATGCAATTTTAATGCAATCCCTATTAAAGCTCCACTATCATACTTTAAAGATCTTGAAAATACAATATTTATTTTATATGGAATCAGAAAAAACCTTGACTAGCCAAGACATTACTCAGAAATAAAAACAAAGCAGGAGGAATCACGCTATCACACCTCAGACTATACTATAAATCGATAGTGATCAAAACATCATGGTACTGGCACAAAAACAGAGAAGTAGATGTCTGGAACAGAATATAGAACTAAGAGAAGAACCCAGCTACTTAGCGTTATTTGATCTTTGACAAGCCAATTGAAAATAGTGTATGGTGCCCCATGATCACATTAATGAACACAGCTATGATTTAATAAAATAAAATAAAATAAATAATAAAAAATAAAAACAGTCAGTGGGGAAAAGATTCCCTATTTAACAAATGGTGCTGGGTGAACTGGCTGGCAACCTGCATAAGACTGAAATTGGACCTACACCTTTCACCATTAACTAAGACTCTCACTGGATTAAAGATTTAAAATTAAGATATGAAATTATAAAAATACTAGAAGAGAGTGCAGGGAAAACCCTTGAAGAAATTGGTCTGGGTGAGTATTTTATGAGGAAGACCCCCCGGGCAATTGAAGCAACTTCAAAAATACACTACTGGGACTTGATCAAACTAAAAAGCTTCTGCACAGCCAAGAACACAGTAAGTAAAGGAAGCAAACAGCCCTCAGAATGGGAGAAGATAGTTGCAGGTTATGTCTCTGACAAAGGTTTAATAACCAGAATCCATGGAGAACTCAAACGTATAAGCAAGAAAAGAACAAGTGATCCCCTCACAGGCTGGGCAAGGGACTTGAAGAGAAACTTCTCTGAAGAAGACAGGCGCATGGCCTACAGACATATGAAAAAAGGCTCATCATCTTTAATCATCAGAGAAATGCAAATCAAAACGACCTTGAGATATCATCTAACTCCAGTAAGATTAGTCCATATCACAAAATCCCAAGACCAGAGATGTTTGCGTGGATGTGGAGAAAAGGGAACACTTCTACACTGTTGGTGGGAATGCAAATTAATACATTCCTTTTGGAAAGATGTTTGGAGAACACTTAGAGATCAAAAAACGGATCTGCCATTCAATCCTATAATTCCTTTACTAGGTATATATCCAGAAGACCAAAAATCACATCATACAAACGATATTTGTACCAGAATGTTTATTGCAGCCCAATTCACAATTGCTAAGTCATGGAAAAAGCCCATGTGCCCATCGATCCACGAATGGATCAATAAATTGTGGTATATGGACACCATGGAATATTATGCAGCTGTAAAGAAAGATGGAGACTTTACCTCTTTCATGTTTACATGGATGGAGCTGC
>CAUYPK010025113.1:0-25620 GCA_963574355.1 Loris lydekkerianus
TTTAGATCATGAAGTACCTTTTTTTAATTGAGAAAGAATGAACCAATTCTGTACTAATACAAATAAACCCAAGTATTGTTTCAGAACAAATTGTACCTACACACTGCTGCTATTAAGCCAATTTGATCAAAATGGCCTTACGTAAGCCAGAAGTTTCAATTGGATAAATCACTTCTTTTTAGAGAGAGATTTTATTACGTTCTTATTTCTAATCTGAAAAATTGCAATATCTGAAAAACATGAAAAATACTCAGAAAAGAGATACCAAAAATACTCAGAAAAGAAATATCTGAAGTTTGCACTATTCTGTTGCAAACTTTGACCAAACTTATAAAACTGCTTTTAAAAAATGGCTTAAGTGCTACACTATTGTTTTTGAAATGAGTTTTGAACTGGAATCTTAAGTTTTGTTTTTTTTTTTTTTAGTATCAATGAAGATTGAACTTCTCAGCATGTGTACAGTGCCAACTCTCTGAAAATTATTTTAATGTGAATCTAATTGCAAATGAGAAAAGCAATCTATTTTCAGATTATAGCCATACTAATGATACATAAAATAAATGCTTTTCTTTCGTTTTTAATAAGTCAACCCATTGACATGCTGAGAGCAGAGATTAAACTTAATCTGTATTCACTTGGCCTTTTATGATAACATTCACTATTTAAACTCTAAATGTTGCTACTACCTTTTTTTTCTCTGATGGATCGTGATGCATTTATACCACTTAAAATTTAAAGGCCAACATTGAATGTCCCATACATAAACTCAGGTCTTGGACTAGTAAATGCTCTATTTATTAGCACTTCTTTAATCTTCCTGACAGCTCTACCCTTTCTCCCTACCCATCACTATGGCTAGGTAGCCTGTGAGAGTGGGCAGGTATCACATGGCTCAGGTAAAAATGTCTGTTGCCATCAGCTTTTCCTCCTAGACGTTGTGACTATTAATTTCATGTCACCTTTCATACTTCCATTTCTGGTTTGCTCTGTGAGAATTTCCTGTTTATGTGTCAGCTTCCCCTAACAATGATTGTGAGCTAGAGATACTTAGAGACTATCTGTGCATGATGGTCCGTCTCTAATGTTACAGTGTTTAGGACATAACACACCCTTTATGTGTTTGTTCATTGCATACGAATGAAAATTCATGGAAATTTATCTATAGTCATTAGAAATTTCCATTCTGTGAAGGAATGTTGTCTGATTTATGTTTTTTCAGCATTTATTTCCCTCTTTCCTTCAACATTAGGTAGTATTTGTCCTTGGGGAAGAGTGTGTACCAAGGAGAAAGGCTGTGGCAAGATGCCATTGAGGCAGGTCCACTATTGGGGATTTCTGAAATGACTTGTTTGACTTTGTTGCTTACAAGGCCAAAGACAAATTTTCATTATATGTCAACCCAGATTCTGGATAGTTAGAAAGAGTGAGGCTTCTTCCAGGGTTAAGGAAGGCCATTTTGACACTTTCTACAGAAGATGCTGTGGCGGTGGTGTTGCTAGGAAACTTAACACAGGTGGAAGACAAAGTCTTCTCTGTCCTGAGCAGCTTCTTCAATCACTCATTCACACTGCTTCTTCTGCAATAGCTGTTCAGTTCTGGCTAAATGATGATTTGCATTTTTACTGCACCTTTTCCTCCTAAAGAGGAAGGCTTTCACATTCAAATACAGGGCCTGAGACAAACGGCAAGTTAACACAACGTGCTTGGTGTGCTAACCATTCTTGTAGGGAGAAAAAAAATACTGAACGCTGTTAATATACCTCTGATCAACACTGGTAAATACGTAAGACTGAAGAATGCGTTAAGAGAAACTGGGCAAAAGAGCAACATTATTTTTGCCCCTAGAGCCTATGTCATTTGCCTCTTGGACTGCTGGCGATAAAAAAAGCTGTTCCATAAAAAACAAAATAAACCCCAAAATTTAAATATCCAGGCCACGTACCCCGAGTACATATTATCCTTCGAGTTTACATTTAGATGTTTTCATTCTGTAGCCGGGGCGGATGAACTGCCAAACACACGTAATTCTATCGCGAGAGAGGGGAGTGAGAAAACAGGACACGAGCAACGCAGAGCGTCACAGGTTTTCATTTCCCTTTCATGGCACAACTTACAGATGTTACATGTTTAAAAAAATCCCGCCGAAGCTATCAGGAAGTCTTTCCTTCTGTCACTTCACCTCACCTGGCGTCCCAAAGCCACCCCGACTTGCGCTCGGCCGCGCCGTCAGGTCGCCTCGGGTTGGGGGTGCAGTAAACAGCGCGCAGCCCACGCAAGGACGCAGGGGGAGGCAGTTTCCTCAGGCTCTTCCTCCACGGCTTTGTGGATGTGGTTTTAGAGACCTTATCAGCCTTCTCAGCTCTGCTGCTCGCTCAAGCCAAGAAAACAGAGTGAGGAAACCGCGGGGGGAAAGGAAAAAATGCGCAAAAACGTCCGTTCTCCGCGCGAACACCAAACTCGAGAGGCGGCGCACGAGGGGCGGGGCCAATAACCGGTGGGGGCGGGGCTAAAACGGCGCGCTGGGGCTCCGCCCCGTCACCGCCCCGCCTCCTCCCCTCACCCCACCCCTCAGCGCCGGGGAGTGACTGACTCCCGCCAGCCCCTCCACGTCAATCAACCCTCCTCCTTCTCGCACTCTCTGCACCTTGTTATTAATCTCAATACCGATATCACCCGGACGCTTCTCCCCTTGCCCTGGGGAGTGTGAACGTGTGTGAGCGAGAGCGAAGGCACCGAAAGCTGGCGTCTCTGTTCCGTCTCGGCCTCGGCGACACCAAGCGCAGCAGCAAACCCTGCAGCGGCGGCAGCCCCAGCGCCAGGAGGCCAAGGCCAAGGCCAGGCTCTGCACGGCTCTCGGAGCAATAGCCGCGGCTCGGGCCCTGCGGGGGCACAGCTTCCTTCGGCTGGGGCCTTCGCGTCGGCGGCCGCGGCCGAGGGGCCTCTCCTGCGCGCCCAGGGTCACCGTCCTCGAAGCCCGGCGGCTCGGCCCTCGTCCTCCTCCCCGCCCCCCGGTCCGTCTCCTCCTCGCCCCCTTCGGCCGCCCTCCGTGCCGCCGCCTCTGCCGTTCCTCAGGCGGCTCGGCCCGGCCCTCCCGCCCCGCGTCCCCTCCGGCCGGTGCCGCTCCCCCCGGCGGGCTGCCTGCATGTCTTTGCTGCCCTCAGCCCCGCCGCCACCGCCGCCGCCGCCTCCCCCGCCGCCGCAGCACCAGCAGCAGCCGCCCCGCCGCCGCCGCCGCCGCCGCCGCCCGGACCCCGGCGCGCTGAATGCAGGTGAGGAGGGGGCGAGGCCCCCGGGCCCGGGCGCCGTGCGCGTCGGCCCGCGAGCCCCGGGTCGGGGCCCTGCCTGCCGCCGCGGCGTCCGCTCGGGGCGGGCGGGCGGGCGGGCGGGAGCGCGGCCCGCCCGTGGGTGTTTATGTTTGCGTCTGCGGCCGCGCTCGGAGGGGAAGCATCTGTGGGGGCCTGGTGCGCGCGCGCGTGTTGCCCCTGCCGCGGGGAAATGGCTGCTGTGGCTGCTTGTGGGCCGGAGGGAGAGAATGAGGTGGAGTGTTTTTGTGCCTCGGGCTAGGACCGAGAGTGTGGGGACGGGGAGCGCGTCCCCGGGAAAGGGGGTGGGAGAGGGACAAACGTGCTTGTGGGTGTGCGAGTTGGGACTTGAGCGGGCGGGAGGCGCCGGAGGCCCCGCGGCCGGTGGGCGTGTGGCGGGGGACCGGAGCGGGCGGCCGGGGAAGGTGTCGGGGGTGGGCGGCGCCGGGGCCCCCGGGGGCGGGCGGCGGGTGTCCGGGACCCCGAGCGGCGCGTCCCTCCCGCTTGGTGGCCGGGGCTGCGGAGCCTCGCGGGTGAGGGCTGCTCGGCGGAGGCCGCGGCCGGGCGGCTGCGTGCGGCGTCGGCACGGCGGCCGGGCTGCGGGAGCTGCGGTCGGCGCCGCCGTTCGCGGCAGGAAGCGCGCCGGCCTGCTGCGCGGCCTAACCGCCTCGGCGCCCGTCCGGACGCCTCCCGGGACGCCGCGCCCGCGCGGGCCCAGCCGCCGCCTCGGGCCTGGGCAGGTGAGGGTCCGAGGCGGGACGCGCCGATCGCCGTGGCCTGGGCCGCCCCCGCGTCTCCGGGGGGCAGGCGGGGCTGATTTGGGCGTTCCAACTGCGAGCCTTTCCCGGGCGGTCGCGGGAGCTGAGGGAAAGTGAGTCTCGGCGGCGGTAGACGGGAGAGTACGCGCCGCGGAGACCTCTTCCTCCTGCCCTCGCGGCGGTGTGGAGGGACTGGGTACATGCTGTCGGGTTTTCGTTGCAAATCCCTTTTGGTGGCAAGATGTAATTTTTAAAAATAAGCCAATTTCCTTGAAGAGGTGGGGGAAGAAAGGGAAACTGGCTTCCCTGGCCTATGGTGTCGGTGGGATCGGGCAGATTTTGTGCATTTGAAATTGTTTTATCCTGCCTCCTAGGGGAAAGGCGAGTACTCGCCGAGCTGGGGCGGCTGTCAGGAAGAGGAAGTTGCAGAAGCTGTCATCCTCCTCCACTCGCCGCGCTTTAGCTGAGGCTGTCGAGGTGGATGGCGCTCGGGGAGAGGGGCCGAGCCGTTTGTGCACGCTGGAAGCCCCGCACCGCGTTTTAGGAGATACTGCGGCCTCACTGCCTCTAGTTATCTTAACTGTAAATCATGACAGGCATACACAGCAAACATGTTTTCCTCTCAGCCTCCAAAACCTGGATCGGGCAGCTTCTGTTTTCTACTGTGTGCGCTCCTGTAAAGGTCTTTCGTGAGCAGCCCTAGCAAAACGCAGCTCTGTAGGTGTAATCTGCTGCCAACAGCCGTCCAATGCATTTCCGAACCAAATGTAAATGGCATTTGGGTTAATTCTTGGCTGATTTACTTTATTCCAACCTCTTGACATTTGCATCTACTTAGCTCATCTAACTAGAACCTTACTATGGATAAAGTCGTAATACAGATTTGATCCTTGTAGGCCATGCTTTGTATAAGGTCCAGAGACTGCTCTACTCTGAGCCTGATCTCACAATAGAATAGTATGGGAGGTGGAGGGGAGACAAGGAGTGGTGGAGAGTTGTTTTCTGTTACCACTACTGGAAAAACCACTTAACACACATAGTTCAGTGGAGAAAGGGCTTGTTTTACAGACCTCAGTTAGAACCCTGGCTGTGCCACATGTTTCTTAGCTGTTTAACTTTAGGCAAGGTATCTGTTACCTATAAGTTTTTGTTTTCTTATGTGTAACCGGAAGAGATAAATACCCTCATTGGTAAGGTGGTTGTGCGAATATTTGGCAAATAGAAAATGCTTAGTTAAATTTTAGATCTGCCTCCTGAAGTCCTGATTATGGTCATTGTGAGACTCTTGTGAATACAAAGACTCAGTAATTGCCAAGAGCATTATCAAGTAACTGTAAGTTTAAAATGTCAAGAAAATGGAGTATTTCAGAGTCCTGTAGTATACTTGAGGCATATATAAGCAACCTTTTAATATACATGAGAAGTCTTTTTTTCTAGAAATGGCATGGTCATTAAAATAACCTGGCATATCAGTTAATTGACAGTAGTCATACTTAATAATTTTTTCATATTTTCAAATAGCCCATCTCTATGTTTCATTACTTTTTATGTGTTTCTGCATTGAAGCCCTGGAATAAAGAATTTAAGCTCTGTATAGCCCATGTACAGAGGGTGCTAAAAAAGTATACACATTTTAAGAAGGGGAAAACTGTATTAAAATTGTAATACTCAATATATACCACTGACGTTTGTTATCTTGTATATTGTATCTTGTATCTCTTGTAATTGCAGAGGTCAAACATGACTTGAGTATTGCAGGTTTGATGTGGAGTGGCATGGAGTTTAAGGTAAAGACAACAGAGAGGTTAAAGGCAAAGAAAATGTGGGAGTTTCACTGGTTTAAGTTTATAATATCCCTATTTACAAATGCCAGGTTTCCCAGTAGGGCTTATTTGTATCAACAATAATAAGCTTTTCTAAAAGAAGCCTTATTAGTTTTTTCTAAAATTCAAACCAAAATTTCAACACATTCAGTATAACTTCTATATAAACATTTCTGTGAAAGGTAGTACAGACAACTTTATTGGAATGCAGAATGACATGGTTTTCATAAAGTGTGTTGTGGGTGTGTGTATCTGGAATGAGCAGAATCATCTGCCATTATTCATTATTTAAAGGAAGAGTTCTTACCTTAAAAACCTAGATGATAAATTTTTAATACTATAGAAATAATGAAGTAGAAATTAATTTTGTCCCTTTTTAGTGTTTGGTAATTTTCATTAGACATTATGAATTATAATATTCTAGAACACTTCATTTTTTTTAATTTGGGAGAATTAGGGAGAATATTCTTTGTAGTGATCATGAAAGCAGATGATATTGAACTATGAAGATACTTAGATTATTAAGTGCGTGCGGTGATGCTATTATTGTTCATATTAAAGGAATTATGTTAACAAAAAGTGGAAAATTGTTTAGGTTTTAAAATTTAATGTTACTGAAATGGGCTATTAAACAGTATTTCTAAAATACCTGTTATTAATGACTGTAACTGAAAAGAATTGGACTACTTAGGAATTTTCTATACACACCATGCTGGCTAATGCTGATTAGATTAATAAATAACACTTCAGAATTTCAGCAGCATAGCATACAAAAGTTTATTTTTTGCTTCCATGACAGCCCAGTGTAGGTGCTCCTTGTTAGCAGGCTGTGGCTTTTCTCCATATTGTAATTTAGGGACCCAGGCTCCTTGCATCTTGGGACTACACCATACTATCCAGTTATTGGTTATGATGTGTTAAATGGGCTCTGGCTCCTTGAATTATTTCTCATTGTACTTTGAAATAAATTGACATCAAGAGGGCAAAACTCTGAATTTCAGTTTGTGGGCTGTAGTTTTATAGGACACAATGCTTAAAAAAATTTTTTCTCTGCTGTTGGGAGAGAACACTATTATTACTTTACAGAAATGGCGTTTAGATGGACTTTACCATGTTCTCTTGTTTGCGGTTGCTGTTTTTGTTAAATCTAAAGTCATTGAAATTAATATATGTGAGCATCAACCCAGAAAGAACAATAAAATCATGAAGTAAACAGCAAAGGTTTAATTATTAATTTGCGCTCATACTTCATGATGAAAATACTACAACTTTCTTTGACTAAATGCACTAACACTGGATCTCTAATATGCTAAATGGACTTTACTTATTAACAATTTTAGTTTTATTTGAATCACTACTTACTCTGTCATTGTCTAGGATTGTTATAATGTGAAACCTCAGATCTATATCACCTTTACATATTTTTATTCTCAGAGTTCAGTTAAGAGTCTCTGGGCAGTTCTGTTTATTCTAGTAAAGGAGATTTTTGAGTAGTCTAGTTAACTTCTCCATGGTAAATACCTCTTTTTTTGTTGTTGTTGTTGTTGTTGAGACAGAGTGTCACTATGTTGCCCTCAGTAGAGTGCTGTGGTGTCACAGCTCACAGCAACCTCAAACTCTTGGGCTTAAGCGATTCTCTTGCCTCAGCCTCCCAAGTAGCTGGGACTACGGGCATCCGCCACAACACCTGGCTGTTTTTGGTTGCAGTTGTCATTGTTGTGTAGCAGGCCCAGATGGAGTTTGAACCGGCCAGCCTTGGTGTGTGTGACCAGTCCCCTACTCCTTGAGCTACAGGTGCCAAGTGCATGATAAATATTTCTAATATTTTACATCTTGAAAAATGCACACCTTATGAGGACCCACTCTGTTCCCATTTTTATACCCAGTTCTAAAGAAAAGTTTGAAAGATGTAGACGTGACCCTCATAAAAGCTTATACCTTACAAGTAAGGAAGCTCAAACGTATAGTTTAGTTAGTTCAAAACAAACAGGTGCAAGACAATATAGTATAAATTGTTCATAGACATTCTGAGGAGTAAACAAAATGGAATGGTGAGTGGATTTGGGATTACTTAAGGGGTTGCTTTTTGTGGGAGGAGGTTTTTTGAAGTATAATTCACATACCTTAAAAGTAACCCACTTAAATTGTGCAACTCACTACTTTTTAGTCTATTTATAGTTGTGCAACCACCACCGTAATCAATTTTAGAACATTTTTATCACCTTAGTTGTAAATCCTGTCATCACTCATTCTCCCATTCCACTAGTTCTACACAATTCCTGATATACTTTCTGTCCTATACGTTGACCTATTTTGGACATTTCAGATAATTGAAAGGTTAATATGGCCTTTTATAATGGGCTTCTTTCACTTAACCAGGTTTTCAAGATTCATTCATATCATAGCAAGTACTTCATTCTTTTTGTGGCTGAATAGTATGCCATTGTATGCCTAAGTAGTAAACAAATAGATACCACATTTGTTTATTCATCAACTGATGGACATTTACCATAGGAAACAAAGAGACACCATATTTGTTTATCTGTTCATCAGCTTATGGACATTTGAGTTGTTTCCACTTTTTGGTTATTTAAATCACGCTTCTGTGAACATTCACGTACAAGTTTTCGTGTATGTACATTTTTAGCTCTTTTGGGTATACGCATTGTCTAGAAGTAGAATTACTAGAACATGGGGTACCTGGTTTTTAAACTTTTGAGGAACTTCTAGGCTTTTTTCCAAAGTAGCCACACTGTTTTATATTCCCACCAGCAGTGTTTGAAGGGCTCCAATTTCTGCACATTCTCGCCAATATATTTTTGTTATTTGTTTGGGTTTTTTTTTTTTTTTTTTTCATCACAGCTTCTCTAGTAGGTGTGAAGTGATATCTCCTGGGTTTGATTTGCATTTCCCTGATTGCTTAATGATGCTGAGCATCTTTTCATATGCTTATTGGACTTTTGTTTATCTTGTTCCGAGAGAGATGTGTGAAAAGCTTCAAATCTTTGCCCATTTTCATATTGAGTTATTTATCTTTTTATTATTTAATTGTAAGAGTCCTTTATATATTATAGATAAGTCCTTTAGTACATATATGATTTGTGAATTTTTTCGCCTTCCCAATGGTGTCCTTTGAAGCACAAAAGTTTTTATCTTGGTGAAGTCAAATTTAATTTTCTTTGGTTGCTTGTGCTTTTGCTGTTTTATCTAAGAAACCACTGCCTAATCTAAGGTTATAAAGATTTACTTCTATGAAGTCTGACAGTTAAGTTCACAACCTCATCCTAGATAAATTGCCACATACCTCATTGCTAAATATCACCATGGTCACCTTCGAAGTACTCTTCTGGGGAAGCTATTAACCAACACCAATGTCCTTCAAAGCAATTTTGGAACTTTTTCTGGAATGGCCATCAAAGCTGTTGTCATATTACTCTTGATGTCCTGAATGTCATCAAAATGTCTTCCTTTCAAAATTTTCTTCATCTTTGGGTAAAGAAAAAAGTCCTTGGTGGCCAGATCAGGAGAGGATGTTCTAATACAGTTTTTTGTTTACTTGCCAAAAACTCCCTGACCAGACAGAGCCATGTGAGCTGGTGCATCACCATGGCGAGAGCCATAAGTTTGTTGGCCAACATTTTCAGTTAAGATTTTCCTGCTTCTCTATTGATATTTACTTGGTCTGCTATTTTTCACCATCAGCTGACAATTTTGATGCAAAATTCCTTGAGTTTTTGCAATGATTTCATCCGTTTTGCTTATTACTGGCCACCCTGACCTCTCTTCATCAGTGACGCTTTCTTTTCATTTGTACTCTGCCATGTTCTTCTTGCATTGTCTCCATAAACTTGGGACTAACATGTCCCTGATTTCACTTCCACTCTTTTCCAGGGTTAACAAGAAATTTACAAATGTTTGTTTATTGCTCTAATTCAAGCTCTGACATACTTGCCATGGCAGACAAAACATGCAACAACAATATGAATGCCATTCAGCAAGACACTGGCACATGTTGATATGAACACAACTGTGAGACACTGATATACCGAGGTTATGAAACCTTACTGAGTTGTTTGTGTAGTGCTGCCAACCTAAACTCATGGTGGCAGGTTTGTGAACTTGACAGACATCATATATTTGTCCTAAGTGTTTTTTGTTTTGTTTTCTTTTCTTTTGAGATGGGGTCTCACTCTTGCTCAGGTTGGTCTCCATTGAATTCCTAAGCTTAGGCAATCCACCCGCCTCAGCCTCCCAGAGTGCTAGGATTATAGGTATGAGCCATGCTGCTGGTATAGTATGGTATGGTATGGTATAGGTATGACCTGGCTGCTGTCCTCAGGGTTTTATAGATTTAGCTCTTACATTTAGGTGTTTGACCCATTTTGAGTTGTAGGCGTTGAATGGTCATTTGCCTGTAGATACCCAGTTTTCCCAGTACCATTTGTGACAGACTGCTCTTTCCTCATTGATCTTTCCCATTGAATTGTTTTGTCACCCTTGTTAAAAATCAATTAACTGTTAATGTGAGGTTTATTTCTGGAATTTGAATTCTATTTCATTGATCCATATGTTTATCATTATGCAAGTACTGTTTTGATGATTATAGCCTTGTAATTGAGAGAGATAAATACTTCATCTTTTTTGGTTCTTTTTAAAGATTGTTTTGGCTGTTTTTATCTCTTATATTTCCTATCAATTTTGGCATTAGCTTGTCAATTTTTGCAAAGAACCCCAGCTAGAATTTTGATAGGGATTATGTTAAATCTGTAGATCAGTTTTGGGAATCCTGCCATCTCAGTAATAATAAGTCTTTCTGTCCCTAAAAATGAGATGTCTTTCCATTTATTTAGATCTTGTTTAACTGCCTTTAACGATGTCTTACAGTTTTCGAAGTTTAAGTTTTATATTTTTTGTTTCATTTATTTCTAAATATTTTATTCTTTAAATGCTATTATATATGGAATTGTTTTCTTAATTTCATCTTTGGATTTTGCATTGCACGTGTGTAATTTTATAATTGATTTTTGTATGTTCTTGTGTCCTACAACCTTGCTAAACTTGTTTAAACTAGTTCTGATATTTTTTATGTGGATTCTTTGGGATTTTCTATATTCTGGGATCATTTTACCTGCAAATAAGTGAAATAAGTGAAATTTTAATTCTTCCTTTATAATGTGAATACATTTTATTTCATTTTCTTGCCTAATTGCCTTGGCTAGGACTTTCAGTACATTGTCAAAGTGTCAAGAGCATACACTTGCAGCAGCTCTTTGTCTTATTCCTGAACTTAGGGGGAAAGCATTCAGTCTTCAACTATTAAATACTGTATTAGGTATGGATTTTTATTAAAGCCTTTTATCAAGTTAAGGAACTTCAGTTCTATTCCTAGTTTACTAAGTGGGTTTTTTTAATTGTATTTTCCTTTTTTCTTTTCTTTTCTTTTCTTTTCTTTTCTTTTCTTTTTTTTTTTTTTTTTGGTGAAAGGATGAGATGTGTGAAACATGGATTAGAAAAGTGAAGATGCTGTGCCTGGTAATAAGTGGCAGATAATAATGCTTAATTTGGAGAAGAGTGTCTAGATTTTTTTTTTTTTTAACTGTTGTTCCCTCCTGTCTTTCCTCACTTCCCCACTCCTTTCTTGAACAGTGGCAAGTTTCTTTTGAAAAATATTCAGTAAAAACAATGACAGTTTTCTTCTGATTGGTTTGATAGCCAGGTTTGAAGGGAAATGCGGGATCAGAATACTAGATTGTAAAAGAAGTGCTGATTATAGAATTAAAAAGAAGTTATCACAATGGAATAGTACTCAGCCACATAAAAGAATGAAGTCCTGTCATTCTCTGCAACATGGGTAGACCAGAGAAATCTATACTAAGTGAAAAAAGCCAGGAATAGGAAGTTAAACATGACATGTTCTTACTCTTGTGCAGAAGCTAAATAAAAAGTTGATGTCATAGAAGTAAAAAGTGGACCAGAGGATACTAAGGATGGGGAGGAGTTGGGGGAAAGGGGCAGTTGGGAGAGATCTTCATTAATTAAAGGATACAAAATTATTCTTAGATAAGAGGAATAATTTCTAGTGTTCTATGACATTGTAGGATGACTATAGTTAATAATAATATATAGTTGAAAATAAATACAAGGAGGATATTCATTGTTCCCAACACAAAGAAATAGTAACTATTTGAGATGATAGATATGCTAATTACCTTAATCTGATCACTTTACATTGTGTCAGAACATCACTTATTATCATTTATGGGTACCCCATAAATATGTACAATTCTTATGTGTCAACTGAAAAAAATTTTTTAAAAGTAACCCAAACTTTGTCTTATTAATGGCAAAGTTTGGTGGTTAATGAAGAAGTCCATGTTTAGTCTGTTGTGCTTTGAGTCTAGCTGTCATCTTTTTTTCCCCAAAACATTTCAGCTTTAATTGTTTTGTCTTTATAAGTTTTCTAAGAAAAGTAATAGATTTCTTAGATTTTGCTCTGTAATGTTTCACTTGATGTGGGGATTACCTTTTGTTTAATTTTTGAAATTTTTATTGCTTTTATACAGCTATGTTCTAATGAAATAAATATTAATATTAAAAAAATTTTTTTGTTCTTCATGAGTAGGTCTTAGAAGTTAAAATAAGTTTGAGTTTAGCTAAGAATATTCCTGTCCACAAGCAAAATTGGAAAGTAGTAATTGAATTTTTGTTTTGTTTTTGTTTTGTTGTAGCAGGATTATTAATGTTCATTCATGTTGTTTATTCTACTTTAAAATTTTGTTTCAGGTAAAATTCACTTTTTTTTTTTTTTAGACAAGGAAGTAGTTCCCTTTGTATCATTCATACTGAATAGATGCCGGGTAATTTTGGGCTTTCAAATATTTTCATTTATTAATGAAATTGGTACACAAAATAGAGATTAAAACACTTTATCTTATGTTCATCTTTTGTAGAGAGAACTTCCCTCTGTAACCTTAAAGTTTAAACTCTTTATTTCTTTTTTCCCCATGTTACCTAAATAGATTTCCTAAATGACTAACATAAATCAGTTATGTAATACCAGTTACAATACTCCTAAAAGAACAGAACTAAATTTAATGTCTCTCTACAGTGACTTTGTGGGGAGCTCATGAGACGTATCCATTGCTTTTTGATCGTAACATGAGTTACATACAGGACGGTGACCTGGAAACATGAGAATTTGAGTCAAAAGAAGTATGTCCAACTTAATAATAAATATTTATTAAGCTTCTACTGGCTATGAGCTGTTGTATTCAGGATTCTAGGGAATAAAAAGAAATTTAGAATGTAGTCTTTCTACCAGGAATTATATTTATTGCACTACTAAGTACCAAGGACTCCCACTCTCTTCCCTTTAAATATGTAATCTAAATTAGTTTTCATGAAAATCCTATGAGATAAGTGGTATGATTCTCATTCTGTAGCTGGTTAAAAATATGAGCCTTGAATCCTCCACTTTCTAGCATTGAGGAAACTCATTTAACTTCGCCGTGGTTCAGCTTCCTCATCTATAGAAGGGAGATATTTCTTACTTCATAGATTGTGTGAAGATTAAACGATGTGACACCTACAACTTTACCTGGCACATTCATAGTAAAACACACACATACAAAGAAAAACTATATATATGTTAGCTATTACTGTTTCTTATTATTGGAAAACAAACAATTTAATTAACATGCCTAAGATTACAGCTGGTTCTGGCTAACTTCAAAATGCTTACTGTTCACACTGTTTACCCTTAACAGGGCATTTAAATCTGGATATCACAAACAAGTGCAGGCAGAATATGTTAAGTGACAAAGTAACGTGAAGTGCTGTAACATACAGAGTACATGATGGATTTTAACCTACAGAAATGATTAAAAGGGGTAGATGTTACTGTCACCTTTATGATAAGGAGAAGAAAGGAAGAGAAAAAGTTAACAGATTACTGCAATATGTTCCTTGCTAGTCTGCCAACTTCCATTACTGTTCCTTTAACTTCTGTTTCTTTGTATACCTTGTCACCAGAGAAGTCCTTGTAAAATTCCTCCAACAATTGCTTCTATTTCCTATTCTTTGGTAATAGTTAACTGTTTTCTGGTTATCTACTGTGTGCTTAGATAGGAATCATTAACCTTCTGTATAGGGACAGATGTAGTAATTATTTTGGCTTTTTGGGTCACTCATTTCCTAGGCTAGCCATAGTGAGTGACTTACATACTGATATATGCTTTATATGTGCCTGTAATACTGACCATGAGTGGGGAACCTGTGACCTTGGGGCTACATGTGGCCTTCTGGGTCCTTGAGTGTGGTGTTTTGACTGAGTTCAAATTTTACAGAGCAAATCCTTTTAATAAAGGGATTGATTTTTTTTTTTTCTGTGAAGTTTGGATTCATTGGGTTGAGGGGCCATACTGGGTGTCTGGAGGCCACATGTGGCCTTGAGGCTGCAGGTTCCCCAACCTCAGTGTCAGGGGGCCTTACAGTCTAATAAATTCACCTTAGGTTCTCCCTATTCTGCATACCTTACCCGACATTCCCAGTCTTGGCTTTATGATCTTTTTCCGTGCTCCCCTGGCGTTCTGTGCATTCCTCTTTCATAATGCTTACCACATTGTCTTGTGTTACTTGGTTTATGTGTCTGCTTTTCTGTTAGACTGTGGGAGTTATTTTGTTTTAGGTTTTGTTTGTTTGTTTGTTTGTGTATTTTAAAGGGATGGGGTTTCACTATGTTACCCAGGCTAACCTTGAGCTCCTGGGCTTGTGAATGCACCTACTTTAGCCTTAGACTGAGATTTTTAAGGTCATGGATAATGTATACCTCACCTTTGTAGCTCAAGTATTTGATACATAGTAGGGGCAGCTAAATACGGAATTTGGCATATAGCATGGACTAATGTTTATTAAAAGAGTGAATAATCACGTGGCATTATGCATGTGGAAATTACATCAACAAGTGGTATAGTTGCAGAAAGATGAGTTCAGATTTCAGGGTAGGTGGTAAATTAAATTAATTTTGGTTAACTTCCAGGGCTTAAGTAGGAACATGAGGCTAATAAGACAAATTGGATGGAGCATGATTTGGAGGAGCTTGAATGCTTGAGTAAGGAATTATAATTTTGTTCTGAGGTCATTAATACAAAGATTTCAATACCAAAGCAGTAGGTGGTTTTTAAAATCCATAACCTGGAGACTTTTATTAATAATACCCCAATTTTATTTTGTAATATTGCTTTAGATATTTTACAGGACCTTCATTATCAATTGTATTGATTAATAAATAACTGCAAATGTGGCTCAAGAATCTCGTAATTCTCAAACAATGGGAGAAATTGATTTTGAGCAGGTTAATAGCAGTTTGAAAGTAATTTTTTAAGGAGATTATTCTGGTTGAGATATTCACAATCATTTGATGAGACAGGAATAGGAGGGGGGAGACTTTTTTTTTTTTAAATCAGTTATAAAGTGAGTAGTAAGTCAAGATCTGTGTCTGTGGGTGGAAAAGAAAGCTTTCAAGTGAAATGGATAATTGAATGTGAGGAAGTCAGAGATCAGTAAGAAAATAAGGAAGAGATAGTTCAAAGAAGGAAATTATGAATTTTGTGTTGGACAAATTTTTGTGGTTTCTATTGCAATGATTTATTGCCTGAATTTGAGCCCTGCTAACTTTATGCATAAATAATTAGAATGTCCTCATAATTACTTTCCCTCCCAGTCTCTAATTTGTAGATTCTTAACCATTGATTCTGTGGACGATTTGGCAGTCTCGAGAAGGTATGGACCCTTTTTAGAATAACAATGTGAAATGAGTGAAAGGCAAAAGTAGGACTTAAACCTGTTATATTGAATGCCAAAACATAAAAACAAACCAATTTATGCTGTAGTAAGGTATATGCTGTAGTTGATACTTATATCCCTAGCAACTATAATGTGATAGGGAAATGTAATTCTGTTACTCATGAAAATCACAGATACTGCTAATACTATTATGGTAGGTTGTTTAGGTCTGTTTGAAAAAGGTACTAAATTTTAATTAGAGGTTAATGAATATAGTGATGTAATTTTTTTTCTCCTGCAGATTTGCAGGTTCCCTGAGATTTGTGGACTCCAGGTTAATTATCTTTGCTTGTATTGTCTCCTGTTTTGCACTCTTGGGGGTATTTTTTGTCATAGTAGTATACTTTGCAGCTGCTAGTATTTTTGTTGCTTCGTGTTTGTTTGGGGATGTAATATGTGAATAAATTCAGGACACTGAAGAGCATCATTTTCTGGTTATTTTAATGGAGGTAAAGATTGTTAGTATAATATATACTGTAGTCCTTTGAGATAGGTGGGTATTTAGTTTAGGGACCTCTTTGTATACCCAGATCTACCAAAGCTCAAGTCCTGTAGCTGACCCTGTGGAACCCATCCACAGGGTGGAAAAGTTGGCCATCTGTGTATGTGGGTTTTCTATCCTTCACATGCTACATTTTGGATCTGAGTTTACTTGAAAAAACTTCATGTGTAAATAGATATGCACAGTTCAAACCCATGTTCAAGGGTCAGTTATATACCATCTCTTTATGGACAATGTGTACTTTACATAATCATGTAAACATAACAAAGAGAATAATATTGTATATACTATTTTTTAAACTTGCTTTTTTCATTTAACATCATGACTTTCTCCATCAATGGATATCTTATGCTTTTAAAAAATTCATGGCATTCAAAATTAAGATAGACATTACATAACATGAAAGCATCATTATCTTACACAGAATTCACCATTTAAAAGTATACTTCAGTGCTTTGAGTATATTCACCATGTTGTAAACTGCTACTGCTAGCTAGTTCAGAATATTTCCCTCATCCCCAAAAGACACATCATATTTCATATTAATATCAATTAGTTCCAGTTCCCCCAGCTGCTGGCAACTACCTGTGTATTTTCTGTCTCTATAGATTTGCTTATCCTAGGGATTTAATACAAGTGGAATCATACAGTATGTGACCTTTTATATTTGCCTTCTGTCACTTAGCATGATCATTTCAAGATTAATCTGTGTTGTAGCATATATTTCATTACTTTTTATGGCTGAATATTGTTTTTATTAATAAAAATAATTTTTCATTAATATAGTAAATTTTGGCTATTATAAACGGCTACGAACGTTTGTGCACAAGTTTTGGTGTGGACAGATGTTTTCATTTCTCATGGGTATATACCTAGGAGTGAAATTGCTGGGTCATGTGGTAATTCTTTGTTTAACTTTTTGAGGAATTGACAACCTTCTTCACAGCAGCTACACTATTTTACATTTCCATACCTCTTGCTTTTTAATGGCATCATTATAATCCATCTTATTGTTGTGCCATCATTCAGCCCCATGTTGATTGATGGTTGATTTGTTGGTATATTTTTGGTGATTATCAACACTTTAATAAAGTGAAAATCTTATATATACACCTTCATCCTTATTTTTTAAGATAAATTTTTAGAAGTGGACTTCTTAGATCAAAATAATTACATGTTGGGCGGCTCCTGTGGCTCAAAGGGGTAGGGCGCCAGCCCCATATGTCAAAGGTGGCGGGTTCAAACCCAGCCCCAGCCAAAAACTGCAAAAAAAAAAAAAAAATAATAATAATAATAATTACATGTTTAGAATTTTGATACATCTTATCAGATTGTCCTTTAGAAATATATAAATTTATACTCCCACCAATTGTGTGATGGATACCCATTTTCCCAAACTTTTATTCACATAATGAGTCTTTGCCATTCTGATAATAAAACGTTCATAAGCTAAAATTTATAATTTTTTTACTAATAGTGGGGGTAATTTCACATTATTTTTGAGCCACTATATTTATTCTTCTGTGTTCTGTCTGATGACTTTTACAAAAATTTTCCATTAAAGCATTTACATTTTTTAGTGATTTGTAAGAGTAGTTTATATTTTAGAAATACTACCTTGCTGTCCATTATAAATGTTGCAGATTGTCTTGTTTATCTTTTGACTTCATTTATGACTTTGCTCTTTGCAAATATATGTACTGTTTAATCTCAGTCCTTTTCCTTATGACCTTTGCACTGCTTGGAAAACTTTTCTGCACCCCAAGAATATACAATTATTTTTCTTCATTTTTTTCTAGGAATGTCTAAAATTAAATTTGGGATGCTGTTGTAGAAGCTTGGATTTGATAGTTGGGCTTAACTATGTCCAAATGCCAGTCTAGTCACTTTTACTAGCTGTAAAGTGTTGTATGTTTTCATACCTTCTCTATACCTCAACTTTGTCATCTATAAAATGATGGTTAATAATATGTGGTTTACAATTTTGGTGAAATTAAATGAAAATGCATGCAAATGATCTAGCACATTATCTGGGCACATACTAGGCAGTCAGTGCAGATTTTCTTCTCTCTCCACTCAAACTCTGTCTTCTATTAGCCTAGTTAAAATCTGAACCTGAAGATGAGGGAGGGGAAGGCTTCAAGAAATAAAGAGTGTTGCCCACAATTGCCAAAACCAGCAAAGCCATGTGGGGTAAGTATTGATAGAAAAGGAGATTGAACATTCATTTAGTAATTAAACATTCATTTAGTAATCAGGAAGTTATTTATATTTAATGAGAACATTTTTTCAGTAGCATAAGGGAAACAACCATGTTTTAATACACTGCAGACTAAATAAAGCTGTAAAACATAAAGGATATGTGAATATGCAACATGTATCGATCTTTATAATATCTGGGAGAAATAATTGTAACTCTATTCCTTTTTCTCTCTTGTTAAAATGTTAGCAAGAGTATAGAGATAGAAGTACTACCTCATGGGGTATATTTATAGTGTCTCTAAATTGTATACAAATGTAGGTACTTTTTACTATGATTAGTTACAAGTATTTCTAACACTTCATAATCATCAACTTGGTTAGGAACCACTGCTCTTTTGGAATCTTGTTCTTAGTAGCTCTTTTATGGAACACATATCCTTCATTATATTTTACACATATTCTTCATTAAATTATAACTATTTGTAAACAGTGGTATATTTTCTTGTTAGAAACGAAGTTATTTTTTAAAATTTCAGATTAATGTGAGGATACACTTAGGTTACAATGTTTGCATTTGTCAGGAAGAATCCTTGTTGTGGTGTCTCACACCCAGGAGATGGCACATTGTGCCCATGAAGTGGGAGCACACCTGTACCCCTTCTGCCTCCCCTCTTCCCCTCTCTCTCCTCTCTCTCCTTCCTCCTCCCATCTTGAATTGAATTTTTTCTCTTATGTGAGCGTGTATTACATCGTCTACTGGCTTCATGTTAGTATTGACACATTGGATACTTGTTTTTCCATTTTTGTGATACTTTACCAAGAAAAATGTGTTTCAATTCCATCCAGGTTAATACAAAAGATGTAAAGTCTCCATCTTTTTAATGGCTGAATAGTATTCTATGGTGTAATGTAAGGTGGAAACAACTTTAAACACATTTTGGAAAGAGATGGGAATTAGATAGATATTTACAGTATGTTAATCATAGTTTACATTTTTCTGGTCTTTTCCAGACTATAAGTTTTCTGGACAAGGAACAGAAATGAATGAATTTTTTAGCTTATTTTTTTAGTCTTAAATTTCTTTTCTTTTTTTTTTTTTTTAAGAGATAGAGTCTTGCTCCAAACTGCAATGCAGTAGCTACTCACAGGTGTGATAATAGCACACTGCAGCTTCAAACTCATGGTTTAAAGGGATATTCCTGCCTCAGCCTTTTTAGTAATGGAACTACATCTGTGCACCATGGTGCCTGGCTTACAATGGGTTTATGAAAAATGTTTATAAAGTGTTACATTCTACCCTTTCCTTTTGTCTTTTGTTAAAATAGTTAAAGAAAACATATTTATTTACCTCTTCCTCAAGTGGAATAATAATAGACATGGATTATGTGCAATTGGCTTATAGAAAATGATATCAAATTCTATTCCTTGACTCTGGGTAATTGTCTGTTATTCCTGTATGTTGTCACCATTTTGTCAGCTTCAAAACAAGAAGGAAATTCTGTATTGTTTAGCTCAGTAGAAAGGAAATGATTTTAAGTTAACAAAACTGGAATTTTGCTCCTCTGTGATCTTTGACGAGTTTGTGAAGTTGGATGTTCCACTGCAGGATTGATATTGGGAAGAGCATTATGTTTAGTTTGCTTTGTTGCTTTAGTGGGAATGTCTACCTGCCAAGAAAACACAGGAATCCAAGTTAAAGACTATGCTACCTTTGTGGGAAATGACAAACAATACTTTTCCTTCTGCTGACAAAATCTGGGCATCTGTATTTTTAAATGGCTGGTTTTTGCTTTCACATAGGGCCAAAGTATCCTTTTCCTGGAACCAAGCTTAATTCAAAGCTTTTGTGAGTTCTCTTGTTCTTTATTCTTTTAATCAACTATTTTAGGAACTATTCTAACGTTGACACCCCTTCCTTTCTAACCTTTTCCACTCAATACAGAACACCACCTTCTTGGCAGTCATTTGTATGAGTAGAGTTGGGTACTCTTGTTAGGCATTTATTCATGCCAAAAAGTTAAAGGTTAGCTATTTGTTCAAGCTATCTGTTTTGGATCAATGTGAGTCAGCCTTGGCCCTACCTTTCATAATTAAGATGTTGACACCTTGGAACCCTTTCCTGGACAGAGCTTTTCTTTATGCTTTATCAAGTTTTACCTCAGATGGTTTGGTTACTAGTTACTAAGGTTTTTCTGTTGTATTCTACTGTTTTTAATGGAGACTTATAGATTTAGATGTGACTTATCCACATTCTAAATTTTGGTTCACAGAATGTTAATACTAGTTTTAACACCTCATTGTATATATTTTGTTATGATTAATGCTGGAGCATTATGTATATATAATTTGGTCAAGTCAAAAGAAGGGAGGGCTATTATGGTTACTCCCAGACTTTCATATTCTTCAAAACTTTACATTTAAGATTTAATCTAAAATATTTCCCAGTGAAATAGGAAAACTAAAATAATAAGTTATTCATTTAAAGGATTCATTAGTTAAACCTTTAGTTTTTGATATTCTCAAATTCAGTTCTTTAGTGATTGAAATCTAATGATATCTGGAGTTAGTGTTTAATTTGTTGATGCAACAAAGCATTCTTAGTTTATATACAGATTGCTTGCTTACATAAACAGACTTGTGAAATAATAATTCTTTGATTTTTATGTACTAGTAGAAAGGCAAGAGTCTGAAACTGGAAGGTAGGACAAGGAAAAAGATGAGGATTTTATAATCAGTATTAGAATGTTCTTTTAGTTTTTTCACATTTAAACATGTTGGACTCAATCTGTTTTTCCTAATGGATTTGTTACTTTCAGTGAAAGAGCTCTCATACTCTTGATATGCTTGCTTTTAATAATGTGACTTAAAGATATGTAATAATTTTACTGATGCCTTTCCTTAGTTTGGGTCTGAACATATTTACTTTTGACTTTATAGTAACAAAGATATTTTCATTTTTGGTGGATTTAAAGAAATATACTGTGCTGTGGATTCTTGCTTACCCATATTTCAGATTGTACAGCCAGTTAATTTAGGAAAATACTTTTCCTTGGACAATAATTGTTATCAATTAAGGACTTTAGGAAAGAAATTTTAGGGAAGAAACGCAGTAAATTTTCTGTTCTTAAATTGTAAGTATTCTTGTGTATAAGTGCTCTTGTTTTGTTTTTCTCTCCTATTTAACTGCAGTAGGTTAACTGTACTGGAAAAGAGGATTTCAAAGGAGAATTTGTAGTAGTCTGATAAAGTGACTTTTGATTATTGATATATTAAGGAGAATGCTGGCGAATAGACAGATGACTTTGCATGTTTATCCTTGAACACATGACCTATATATTGGATAGATTTGTTTTGACTATGTAGTAGCATCCTGAGTACGTGATGGGGTAGAAACTGTTCTGGTCCTGTGGCTTTCCCCTGCTTACCTGGATATCTACGTCTGTGCCCCTGTAGAGAAGTGAGAGTTCTATTGAGGTTAGACAGAATTTGGAGGACAAGAGTATAAATGAAGTCTCAAGCCCTGAGCTGCTTTATAATGGGTGTGTAACATTTCTTCATGTGTCAGAAAAAATGAACTCATTTTGAATTATTATGTGTTCCATGCAGGTTACTTGTATTCAGGGTTCCAATGTATGATGGCAATCAGATTTGGATATTCCTGGGTCTGTAGCCTTGTTATCATTTATCCTTCTAGTTCTGGTTCTACTTGTCTCTTTGAGGTTTCTGAGCTATGCATATGAAGAAAAATGAAAATTGAATTATCAACCTATTCATATATAGGACTTGTGGTGGGCTGTTTTAAAATTAAGGATTCCTAAGGCCTTCTCCTTGCCTCTTTTGCGTCTGCATCATTAGTTTTTAAAAAATCATTTTGCTGAAATTGCCAGCATTACTTGATTTCTTTTACTCAGAAAAATTTAGTCATTTTATCCTGTCTCTCAATAGTTTATTCCTTTCTATTGCTGAATTCATTGTATAGGATTAAAACAATTCATCCATTAGCCTATTGTTACATACTTAGGTTCTTTACAGTTTGTGGGGATATTGCAAATTAACCTAAGAACATTTGAGTTCAGTTGAATCTTTTGGTGAACATGTTTTCATTTTTCATGTGTATATATCTAGGAGTGGAAAAGAAAGCCTGACGTATATTTAACTTTTTGAGAAACTACCATGCTGCTTTCCAAAGTTGTATTATTTTGCATTCTTATCTACAGTGTATGAGAGTTCCAGTTGCTCCATATTGGTCAGTTTTTAAAATTTTAGCCATTCTAATAGGGATGTCAAGTAGTATCTTGTGGTTAATATTCATTTTGCTAATGACTAATAACATTAAGCATCTTATTGCTTATTATCACTAAATCTTTGAATCTTCTATTAAAATGTTTTTTCTCATTAGAATTTTCTTTTTATTATTGAGTTTGAGAGTTCTTTGTTTATGCTGGGTACACATTATTATATACTGTGTATAATTTGCATATGTTTTTCCCATCTGTGACTTATTTTTTCATATTTTTAATAAGGTCTTTCAAAGAGCAAAAGTTCTTGTTGTTTTTTTTGTTTGTTTGTTTGTTTTTGAGACATAGTCTCTCACTCAATCACCCTGAGGTTGAATGCCATGACATCATAGCTCACAGCAATCTCAAACTCATGGGCTCAAGCAATCCTCTTGTCTCATGCTCCTGAGTAGCTGAAGCTACAGGTGCCTGCCACATGCCTGGCTTGTTTTTCTATTTTTTTATTTTTTAGTGGAGATGAGGTTTTGCTTTGTGTAGGCTGGTCTTGAACTCTTGAGCTCATGCTATCCATCCACCTTGACCTCCCAGAGTACTAGGATTGTGTGAGCAACCACGCCCTAAATTCTTGTTTTTGATGAAGTCCAATTTATCATTTTTGGTTTTATAGATCATGCTTTTGCTTTGGTATTTAAGTATCCTTGCCAAACTCAATTACTATGATTTCCTCCTGTGTTCTCTTCTAGGTGTTTTATAATTTCAGCTTTTGAATTTTAAGAGCTAAAATGTGTTTTTGAGTATGTAGTAATCCCCCTTGTCTGTGGGGTATACATTTGATACATTCTGAGATTCCCCCTAGATGCCTGAAACTGAGGATGGAACAGAATTCTATATACTATACACAGATTTCTTTTTCCTTCACAATTTCACAGATAGAAGATTTGTTCTTACTTAGCTCTTGGTAATGTCATAATATAATTTTTTCTTTCCTTACTGAATTGAGAACTTTCATCTTTTCATTTAAAGAAAACACCCTTACTGTTTCTTTTTTCTTTCTTTCTTTTTTTGTGATAGAGTCTCACTCTGTCACCTTGGTAGAGTGCCGTGGCATCACAGTTCACAGCAACCTCAAACTTTTGGGCTTAAGTGATTCTTTTGCCTCAGCCTCCCAAGTAGCTGGGAATACAGGCACCCACAACGCCTGGCTACTTTTTGTTGGTATTGTTGTTGTTGTTGTCATTGTTGTTTAGCAGGCCTGGGCTGCCTTCAAACATGCCTGCCTCGGTGTATGTAGCTGTCGCCCAAACCACTGAACTACAGGCACCGAGCCATCCTTACTGTTTCTTAATTAGTACTCAAATTGCCAGCGTCACTACTTTGGAGCTTTGGGGCCTTATTAAGTAAATAAGAGTTACTTAAACACAAGAACTATGATACTGTGACAGTTGATCTGGTAACCAAGAAGAGTATTAAGTAACTAATGGGCAGGTATCACATACAGTCTGGGTATGCTGGACAAAGGGGTAATTCATGTCTAGGCAGCATGGAGCAGGACAGTGAGGGATTTCTTCAGGAAACTTAGAATGGCTGCACAATTTAAAATGTTTGAATTATTTATTTCTGGAATTTTTCATTTGATATCTTTGGAACGAGGTTGGCCACGGGTAACAAACTGCAGAGAACAAAACTATAGGCAACAGGGACTAATATATAGTATGAGGAAAAGGTTAAGGTTAATTTGCTTCAAATATGGTAATCTGATTGCTCTGGCACTACTTGTTAAAGATTATCCTTTCCCTGTTGAATTTTCTTGGTACCTTTGTTGAAAATTAATTTACCATATGTTTGTGTCTGCTTCTAGATGTTCTGTTCTCTTGATGTATTTATCTTTATGTCAGTACCTCATTGCTATTGTTATTGTATTTTTATAATAACTTGGAATTAGATGGTGTGAATTCTTCCATTTTATTTTTCCTTTTCAAAGTTTTTTTTTATTTTTAAATTTTTATTATTATTATTTTTTTAGAGACAGAGTCTCACTTTATTGCCCTCGATAGAGTGCTGTGGCATCACAGCTCACAGCAACCTCCATCTCATGGACTTAGGCCATTCTCTTGCCTCAGTCTCCCAAGTAGCTGGGACTACAAGCACCTGCCAGAATGCCCAGCTATTTTTTTGTTGCAGTTTGGCTAGGCCAGGTTCAAATCCACCACCCTTGGTATATGGGGCTGGTGCCCTACTCACTGAGCCACAGGAGTCACCCTCAAAGTTGTTTTAAAGTTAGGTCTTCTAGGTCCTTCGTAATTCCATGTAGCTTGTCAATTTCTATAAATAAGTGCTGGGATTTCACTGGGACTGTTTAAAATACATACATCAGTTTGGGGAGAATTAACATTTTAATGTTCATTTTCTGATCCATATATAATGTATGTCTTATTTAACTTTTTAATTTAATTTTTCTCAGTGTGTTGTAGTTTTCAATGTACTGGTTTGCACATCTTTTTTTCATGTTTTCTGTAAGTTTATAATTTTTGATCCTGTTGTAAATGATATTTAAAAAAATACAATTTTGCTTATTGCTTGTATATAATAATACACTTGAGTTTATTGGGGAGTATTTATCTTTTTTATTTTGCAAACTTATTAAACTTATTCATTTGTTTTTGCATATTTGGGGGGATTTTATAGGGTTTTCTACATATATGTAGTTTATTGTATATGAATAAAGATGAGTTTAATTCCTTCTTCTAAACCTGATGACCTTTATATCTGCTTTTTGGCTTGATTGCATGGACCAGAACTTCTTTCTTATTTATTTATTTATTTATTTATTTATTTATTTATTTATTGTGGAGAAGGGGCGGGGAAAGAAGGCGGGGGAAGAGGTGCGTGACAGGGTCGGGCCAGTGGCATGGTACCACATTGGCTGTATCTAGGTAGAGGCAGTTTCAGGCC
>CAUYPK010025120.1:0-16643 GCA_963574355.1 Loris lydekkerianus
ATCTTTGACAAGCCAATTAAAAACATTCAGTGGGGAAAAGATTCCCTATTTAACAAATGGTGCTGGGTGAACTGGCTGGCGACCTGTAGAAGACTGAAACTGAAACTGGACCCACTCCTTTCACCATTAACTAAGATACACTCTCAGTGGATTAAAGATTTAAACTTAAGACATTAAACTATAAAAATACCAGAAGAGAGTGCAGGGAAAACCTTTGAAGAAATCGGCCTTGGCGAGTATTTTATGAGGAGGAACCCACAGGCAATTGAAGCAGCTTCAAAAATACACTACTGGGACCTGATCAAACTAAAAAGCTTCTGCATAGTCAAGAACACAGTAAGTAAAGCAAGCAAACAGCCCTCAGAATGGGAGAAGATATTTGAAGGTTATGTCTCCGATAAAGGTTTAATAATCAGAATCCACAGAGAACTCAAACGTATCAGAAAGAAAAGAACAAGTGATACCATCGCAGGCTGGGCAAGGGATTTGAAGAGAAGCTTCTCTGAAAAATACAGGCATGCGGCCTACAGACATATGAAAAAATGCTCATCATCTTTAATCATCAGAGAAATGCAAATCAAAACTACTTTGAGATATCATCTAACACCAGTAAGACTAGCCTATATCAGAAAATCCCAAGACCACAGATGTTGGCGTGGATGTGGAGAAAAGGGAACACTTCTACACTGCTGTCAGGAATGCAAATTAATACATTCCTTTGGGAAAGATGTATGGAGAACACTTAGAGATCTAAAAACAGACCAGCCCTTCAATCCTATAATTCCTCTACTAGGCATATACCCGGAAGACCAAAAATCACATCATAACAAAGAAATTTGTACCAGAATGTTTATTGCAGCCCTATTCATAATTGCTAAGTCATGGAAAAAGCCCAAGTGCCCATCGATCCATGAATCTATTAATAAATAGTGGTATATGTACACCATGGAATATTATGCAGCCTTAAATAAAGATGGAGACTTTACCTCTTTCATGTTTACATGGATGCAGCTGGAACATAGTCTTCTTAATAAAGTATCCCAAGAATGGTATAAAAAGTATCCAATGTACTCAGCCCTACTATGAAACTAATCTATGGCTTTCACATGGAAGCTATAACCCAGTTACAACCTGAGAATAGGGGGAAGAAGAAAAGGGAGGGGAAGGAAGTGGAAGGTGGTCAGAGGGAGGGGGATTGGTGAGATTACACCTGCAGTGCATCTTACAAGTGTATATGTGAAACTTAGTAAATGTCTAATGTAAATGTCTTAGCACAATAACTAGGAAAATGCCAGGAAGGCTATGTTAACCAGTATGATGAAAATGTGCCAAACGGTCTGTGAAACTAGTGTATGGTGCCCCGCAATGACATTAATGTACACAGATGTGATTTAATAAAAAAATAAATAAATAAAATATTATGAAACATTTCAGGTATACAAATGAGTATAGCGAATAATATAATGCACATCCATGTACCTATACCCAGCTTAGAGTGTAAAATATTGGACACACAGGTCAAAAAAAAAAAAAAAAATCTGTGGTTGCAATCTTGTATGCAGATGTAATGGTATTAAATAATAACAAAAATAATGAAAAACAAAGATGGACACTTCATATTGGTCAAGGGAAACACACAGTATGAAGAATTTCAATATTTAATATACAGTTTATAAAACAAACTCTAACTGATATGAACAATGTGGTATCATCCCACTCTATAATAATTGGATATTTTAATACCCCATTGGAGCATGGACAGATCCTCCAGGCAGAAACTAAATAAATAAATAATGAACTTAAACAAGATTCTAGAACAAATGGACTCAACAGACATTTATAGAACACTTTATTCTATCAAAACCAAATACACATTCTTCTCATCAGCCTGCAGATCATCTTCCAAAATTATTCATATCTTAGGTCACAAGGCTAACCTCAACAAATTCAAAAGAATAGAAATTATTCCCTATATCTTCTCAGACCATAATGGAATAAAAGTTGAACTCAACAGGAAAAGAAATCTTCATATTTAAATAAAATCATATAAACTAAATAACCTTATGCTGAATTACAGCTGGGTCATCAATAAGATCAAGAAGGACATCATTATATTTCTGGAAAAAAAAAAACAATAATAAAGACACAACCTATCAAACACTGTGGGATACTGCAGAGGCAGTCCTTAGAGGAAATTTATAGCATTAGATGCTTTCATTAAGAAAACAGAAAGAGAGCAAGTCAGAGACCTAATAGGCCATCTCAAGCAACTGGAAAAGGAAGAACAATCTAACCCCAAACCTAGCAGAAGAAAAGAAATAACCAAATTAGAGCAGAACTAAATGAAATTGTAAATAAATGAATTATTAATAAGATAAGTGAAATAAAAAGTTGGTTCTTTGAAAAGATCAAACACTGGCTAGACCAGGGGTCCTCAAACTTTTCAAACAGGGGGCCAGTTCACTGTCCCTCAGACCACTGGACAGCCAGACTATAATTGCAAGAGGAACTTTCCCTAACAAATGCAATCAGTATAACCTGGCTTATTGTACCCTCAATGAATCCCCAACAATAAATAAACAAACAAACAAAACAAACAAACAAACAAAAACGCTATGAACAAATTCCTATGCACACTGCATATATCTTATTTTGAAGTAAAAAAAACAAAACGAGAACAAATACAATCACACCGCTGCATGTGGCTTGTGGGCCGTAGTTTGAGGAACCCTGTTAGACAAACCAGAAACAGAAATACAAGATCTCTAATAACTACAATCAGGAATGATAAAGGGGGAAATAACAGATGTCACAGAAATACAAAACATTTTCCACAATTACTACAAAAAACTGTATTCCCAGAAATACAGAAATATAGAGATGGACCAATATCTAGAAGAAAAACACCTTCCAAAACTCAGCCAGAAAGTATTAGAAATATTGAATAGGCCAATATCAACTACTAAAATACCATCAATTATACAAAATCTCCTCTGTAAAGAAAAGCCCTGGACCAATTGTCTTCACACTGGAATTCTACCAAACCTTCAAAGAGGAACTAGTTCCTATACAGCATAAACTTTTTCAAAATATAGAGAAAAAAGTAATCTTCCCCAACACATTCTATGAAGCAAATATCACCCTGATCTCCAATCCAGGAAAGGACCCCCCCAAAAAACAAACAAACTATAGACCAATATCATTAATGAATATTGATGCAAAACCATTCAACAAGATATTAGGAAACAGAATACAACAACAATTTAAAAAGGTTATACACCATGATCAAGTGGGTTTTATCCCAGAAACATGGGGTTGGTTGAACATACAAAAATCTATAAATATAATATATCACATAAATAGAATCAAAAACAAAGACCATATGATTCTTTCAATTGATGCAAGAAAGGCTTTGACAATAGCCAGTGTCCTTTCATTATAAAAATACTCAAAAAACAGGCTTATCAGGAACATTCCTTAAGCTGAGAGAGGCCATCTACAATAAACCTAGAGCCAATATCATATTGAATGGAGTAAAACTAAAAGCATTCCCATTGAAATCTGGAACCAGAAAATGATGCCCACTGTCTCCACTGCTATTTAACATAGTGTTTGAAGTCCTAGCCATTGTAATTAGGCAAGAGAAGAGATCAAAGGAATCTAAATGGGGGCAGAGGAGGTCAAACTCTCCCTCTTAGCAGAAGATATGATCTTATACCTGGAAAAAAACAAACAACAACAACAAAAAAAAAACAAGGACTCAACTACAAAGCTCTTAGAAGTGATCAAGGAATATAGCAGCATCTCAGTTTACAAAATCAATACCCACAAATAAGTAGCCTTTGTATACCCCAACAATCGTTAATATGAGAACAAAACCAAAGACTATTCCTTTTATAATACCACCAAATAAGATCAAATACCTGGGAGTATATCTTTAAAAAGAAGTGGAAGGTCTCTATAAAGAGAATTATGAAACTTTGAGAAAGAAAATAGTGGAAGATGTCAACAAAGGGAAGAACATACCATGCTTATGGCCGAGAATTATCAACATTGTTAAAATGTCCATACTACACAAAACAATCTATAGATTTAATGCAATCCTCATCAAAGCACCAAATCTTGAAAATATAGTACTTTGATTCATATGGAACCAGAAAAAAACCTGAATAGTAAATACAGTTCTTAGATATAAAAACAATTCTTGAGGCATCACATTGTCATACTTCAGTTTATATAACAAGGGTATAGTGACCAAAACAGCATGATACTGGCACAAAAATAGAGATGTATATCTATGGCATAGGATAGAGAATCTAGAGATGAACTCAGCCATATATCGTCATTTCATCTTTGATAAGCCTAACAAAAACATACAATGGGGAAAAGAATTCATATTTAACAAATGGTGCTGGGAGAATGGGTTATCCAGATGCAGAATATTGAAACTGGACCTGCACCTCTCACCATTGACAAAAAATGATTCCTGTTGGATAAAAGATTTAAATTTAAGACACAAAACAATAAAAATTCTAGAAGAGAATTGTTGGGAAAACACTTGCAGATATTGGTCTGGGAAAAAACTCTGTGAGAAAGACTTCCCTATAAACTGCAGCAATATCAAAAATAAATAATTGGGACTCGATCAAGATAAAAAGCTTTTTCACAGCTAAGAGTACTACAAGCAAAGCAAACCACCCTCAGAATGGGAGATTTTTGCATGTTATGACTCTGACAAGGGCCTGATAACTAGAATCTACAGAGAAATCAAATTAAACAATAAGAAAAGTACAAACAACACTCTCTATAAGTGTGCAAGTGATTTGAACACAAACTTCTCTGAGGATGAAATACAAATGGCCAACGAACACATGACAAAATGCTCATCATATTTTATCATCAGAGAAATTCAAATCAAAACCACTCTAAGATACTACCTAACCTTGGCAAGATTAGTCCACATCAAAAAGTCCCAAAACACCAGACACTTGCATTGATGTGGAGAAAAGGTAACACTTCTACGCTGCTGGTGAGATTGCAAACTAATACAGCCCTTTTAGAAAGAAGCATGGAGAATCCTCAAAGATCTAAACGTGGACCGTCCATCTGACACTGCAATCCCATTACTACATATCTACCCAGAAGAACATAAATCATTTTACCACAAAGACATTTGCACTAGAATTTTTATTGCAGCTCAGTTTATAATAGCCAAGTCATGGAAGTAACCTAAGTGCCCATGAACCCATGAATGGACCGACAACTGTGGTATATGTATAACATGAAATATTATGTTAAAAAAGATGGAGACTTTACATCTTTTACATTTACCTTGATGGAGTTGAAATACATTGCTTTTAGTAAAGTATCACAAGAATTGAAAGATGAATATCCAATGTACTTCATACTAATATGAAAGCAATATATAAATAATTACATGTTCCCAAGAACAATAAAACACTATTATACTCTAGTTCAGGGGTAGAGTTAAGTGGGAGGGTTGAAGGGAGGAGGATGTATGGCAGAGGAAGGGAGGGCATGAGGTGCGATCTCACCTAATGTGCACATTGTGAGGGTGTATAACATGCCCCAAGAGTGAGGGGCTCTTCTACAAATGGAAATTTGCCCCAGAAGTGAGAACAATATAACCTAAATATTGTACCCCCATATTAATTTTAATAAAGTTTTTTATAAAAGAGCGAAATCAGGCAGTTAAAGAAAAACTCTGAGGGAGGGGAGAGGAGAAGAGGAGGGATGATGGGTAGAGGAAGAAGAATAGGTGGGACCACATGTACAGTGCATCTACAAGGGTACATGTGAAATTTACTAAGTGTAGAATATAAATGTCTTAACACAATAACTAAGAAAATGCCGTGAAGGCTAAGTTAACCAGTTTGATGAAAATATTTCAAATTGTACATAAAACCAGCACATTGTATCCCATGATTGCATTAATGTACACATCTATGATTTAATTAAAAAAAAAAGGAAAACTTGTTTTTTAGCCTTGATGCTATCTTAGAAGCTTACCACTGTACTGTGTTTTCTCATGCCTTAGATTTCAGTGAAAGTCTGTGACAATCGTGAAAAAAAAAAATTTTTTTTTCATTGGTATATTTGGGAGAATCAAGGCTAAGGTTGGCTTTCAGTGTAATATTCTTACCCAGTAATGAGATCATAGTAGAGGCCAACATCCCTACCCATTGGTGATGGAAGCTATTGGTATTTACTAAAAAGGATTTAGTAATCAGGAACCATAAAACAACTTGGGTCAGTTTACAACAGAAATCTTCCTTCTGACTCTAGAAAAAATGGAAACAAATTCAAACTCTATGTTCTTCATAGCTATATTCTTCTGTCTCCTTTCAGGTCACTTACCAATTTTTTCATCTTCCTGTACCATCTTCCTCTCTTCTCTGAAAGCCCTAAGCCAGCGTATTTTCTCCTCTACCTTCTTGGCAAAGAACAGATGTATCTCCTCAGTTTCCTTGTTGTGAAGCTTGAAGGCATTCTTCATGCTGACGTTAAAGTCATCATCTCTGCCATCTTCAATGTCAACCACCTCATATTTATCCATGTCAATGCGGCCTTTGTAGTACAGAATATCTCTCCGAATCAGGTCCTATGAGGTAAGGAAGAAAAGGAAGAGTGGGTACCAGAAAAGTTGGCACATGGGTACAATAGGACACTAATACTGTTATTGTTTTGGAGTAACAATGGGCACTGTTATGGTCTAAATTTGGCAGCTTAGATTAATGGCCTGACATTGACAGGTTGGCTAACTAGTCTTAGAAAAAGCCTATGTGCCACTTCTAACTGTCTCAGATCCTAGTATCAATCATTTGATGTATTTATAAGATTGCTTATAGGAGATTGCTGATGGGAGATTTATAAGACTACTGATGAAGTAGTAAGCCACACAAGCACTGCTAACAGGGGGTTTTCCTCCTCCAAAACATTGGCAAGCCTATCAGGTGTTAAATAAGCTGGATGAGTTCCTAAATTGTGTTCAGGTATCCAAGCAGGCCAATGAGATATGAATATCAGAAGGGAGCTGACTGGTAAGAGTAGCTTGTAGTACACTGACTATTGGCCAAGCTTTTTAGAAAAAAATCCTAGTCTGGCAGGATAAAAAGTGTAAAAAGTGAATGAAAGAATTTCACGTACATAAGTAGATGAATATCATAAATCTTCCTGTAAAGAAAAGAAAAAGTTATAGATAGAAACAGTATGCTACCTATTTGTTATTGTTGTTTTACTCTCATATACACAGAACTGGATTAATCCTAACTCTATTCCATAACACATTCATCATTAGTCTATATGTTCTTCTTTTATTTTTCTATGTATTCACTTACTTATTTTTAATAATGTAGTATTGATAAACTCACTACCCAAACCAAAAGCTATGACCTCAAGACATTTTCTATACTAAATCCCATGCTATCATTCTACCTGGTTTCCTTTCTATACAGTTTTACCTCATCTTTATCTATTCTGCTTTAAAACATACAAAACAATGCCACATAATCTTTATGGATACATACATATGTATGAAAATTATAAGGAAATGTATGACAATAATATATGCCAAATTCAAGAGAGCACAGAGCAAAAAAAATTGGAAGAGGCAAGAGAAGAAGGAAGGGAAAGGGAAGAGAGGCAAACTCTATTGATTATGAATTATTTATTTTTATCCTTTTTTATTAAATCATATATACATAGATCATATAGATCATTTATGCCTTGTGTGATTCAAGGTATTTATTATCTATACAAATCGGAGGGCTTACATCCTACTAATTAACATAGCTTTCACCTAATTTACATAATCAGTGTTAAGACATTTCTGTTCTATACTTGATAGATTTGACATATACCATAATTTATTAATGGATTCATGGGTCAATGGGCACTTGGGCTTCTTCCACGACTTAGCTATTATGAATTGAGCTGCAAAGAACAATCTGGTTTAAATATCTTTGTTGCCAATTGATTTTTACTCTTTTGGATATATATCTACTAGAGGAATTGCAGGATCAAATGGCAGGTCTACCTTTAGATCCATGAGTGTTCTTCAAACATATTTCCAAAAGGAAAGCTTGCATTCCCACCAGAAGTGCAGAAGTGTTCCCTTTTCTCCACATCCACGCCACCATCTGAGGTTTTCAAATTTTGTTATGTGAGCTGCTCTTACTGGAGTTAGATGATACCTCAAAGTGGTTTTGGTTTGCATTACTCTGATGATTAAAGATGATGAACATTTTTTCATGTGTCTGTAGACCATGCACCTGGCTTCTTCAGAGAAGCTTCTGTGGATGTCTCCTGCCCATAATGAAATGGGATCACCTGTTTTATTCTTATGAATATATTTGACTTACCTGTGGATTCCGTTTATTAGACCATTGTCAGAAATATAACCCACAAAAATCCTCTCCCATTCTCAGTACCGTCTTTATGTACTTGCCATCTTTTGCCTAATTGCAGTGGCTAAGACTTCCATTACAATGTTAAAAAGCAGTGGAGACAGTGGGCATCCTTGCCTTTTTCCTGATGTGAGTGGAAATGATTTCAATTTTACTCTATTCAATATGATATTGGCTGTGGGTTTGCTGTAGATGGCCGTTATCAGTTTATACCTATTTTCTTAAGCATTCTCATCAAAAAAAGAATGCTAAATGTTATCAAAAGCATTTTCTGCATCAATTGAGAGAATCATATGCTTTTTGTTTATTATTTTATTTATGTGATGCATTATATTTATACATTTGTGTATATTGAACCATCCTTGGGATCCTGTGATGAAACCCACCTGGTCATGATGTATAATTTGTTTGATGTGTTGCTGGATTCTGTTTGCTAGTATCTTATCAAATATTTTTGCATCAATATTCATTAGAGACATTGGTCTATAATTTTCTTTCCTTGTTGGATCTTTTTCTGGTTTGAGGATCAGGGTGATATTTGCTTTATAGAATGTGTTGAAAGTATTCCTTCTTTTCCTATGTTTTAGAGAAAGTTAAGTAATATAGATACTGGTTCCTCTTTAAAGGTTTGGTAGAGGGGGAGGGGAAAGATGGCTGACTGAAACCAGCCTCCAATAGAAGCCCCCATGCAGAGGGAAGAATAATGTACAGAAAATACCCAATTAAGCTGAAGACTGGGAGCCGAGCAGAGACAGAAGAGAGATATCTGCAGGTCACCTCTGCTGAGGCAAACTGCAACTCCAAGAAAACAAACTTCAGGTACAAAATTCATCCAAAAGCAAAAGTGTCCATCCCCTCCCCCAAGCAAGTTGTGCTTTTTGTTCTTTCTTTCTTTTTTCTTTTTCCATTTGATTGCTCTTGTAGGGTTTCTACAGATGAGTGGTGAGGTGAGAGCTATAAAAAGTAGGGTCTACTTCCCCAGAGGGACCCTGTTGTGACTCTGAGCACCCTCATGCCAGGCAGAAAAATTGAACTAACATTTTCCCTGCCATTCTGAACTTCAAGACAACCCTTCCCCCCTTGCCTGACAAACCAGAAGCCTAACCCTTGCAGAGAGTGTAGGAGGAGGCTCAAGAGCAGTGCACCCCCCACACACACCCTCCCACACGGGAACAAGCACCCCACCCCCCACCTGGCCAAAGTCTGCTAGAGCTATGCATCAAGCGTCCTCTCCCTGTGCCCGCCCTGCCTCCGCACTGTGCCCTGCCCCAGCCAGAGTCATGAGCCCAGCACTTGCCTTTCCAAAGTCACCAGGTACCAGGCACTGCCGGAATCATATGCAGTGTCCCCCACCCTGCTGCTGGATCCATGTGCCCCACATTCCAGGAGCTGCTCCTACAGTCAGAACTTCGTGGCTGTGGCACTTGCCTGGGACATGCACAGGGTCACTTCCCACAAAGATCCAGCAACAATAGAGCGATCCTGGCAGCATCTAATCTTGGACAGAAACCTACCCAGCTCTGAGGACTGCCAGAGTAAACCAGAACTCACTCTATAGGGATATTGGTGCTGCAGAGTGGCAGAGGCAAAGGCAAGGTGGCTGAGGGAGAAAAGCATTTGCTGTCTTGTTACCATCAGGATTAGACTGAGTCCAAGTGGACCACCCACCAGTGGCTACTGAGTACCTGAGGCACACAGGCCTCAACTCCCCCAGCCAGCTGGTAGCAGAGGGTAGTGGCCTGGCTGTGGGGGCATTGACCTTCCTTTGACTCTCACAGGCACAAAGCCCTGGCATATCTGCTTATTGAAAGGAGCATGACCTCAGACCTGTGAGATCACCACTGACTGGGCGTGAAAGAGGAGCACAGTGGAGAAAGAGACTCAGCCCCTGGTCCATCTCTGCTACTGGATGGGCCCATCTGAATCCACAAAGCACCGAAGTGAGCCAAATTTGAGCAGTCGGTAAACCTCCACCATCCAGTTGCTGGAGACCTTTCTAACTCTCCCACTTGAGAGTTTGTATTGACTGGGTCAATAGGTTTGGAACTCCTAACTTGGGCCAATCATCCAAGAATCCTCTCAGGTGGTACCCTGGTTGTGTGGTAATAAGAAGGGTTCATTTTCCTCTTCCAGTTGTTGTCCATGGGGAGTGGGCTGTCTTAGTTCATTGTATTTCTCCACAGCTAAGACTTCGACAGAGTCACTGATCCACTAGGATCAGACAAAAACCAGCTGAATACAAGACAGACCCACCACACCAAGCAGGATTCCTCAGCCTTAGACTGTAACACTGTATGGGTCCTTTGCAAAACTACAGGGAAAAAGCTGCAGTCATCAATCAGTTCCAGATCCTTGACAAAGGGCTGGTTAACCACAATTCCAGGAGCTCCTAACCCAATTTCACCTTACCTGACAATCTAGCCTGTGGTGAAAAACAAGCATGAGGCAGAATCAGCGGAAAAACTCTGGGAATGTGAATAACCAGAGTATATGAACTCCCCCAAGGAAGGATAAGTCAGACACAGCAAAAGATCTCATTCATACAGAAATGGCTGAGATGTCAGAAATAGAGTTCAGAATTTAGATAGCAAATAAGATCAACGGAATGGAGGAAAAGATGGAAGTAGAATTTCAAGCAGAAATTCAAAAGATGTCTCAAGAATTCAATGAATTCAAAGACAAAATCAGCAAAGATTTTGACACATTGAGGGAAGAATTTGCAGCCCTCAAAGATCTCAAAAATATAGTAGAATCCCTCAGTAACAGAATGGAGCAGGCAGAAGAAAGGATCTCTGACATTGAAGACAAAGCTTTTGAACACTCCCAAATGCTCAAAGAGGAAAAAAGTGGAGAACAAAAACATCATTCTCTCAGAAAATTCTCAGATACTTCAAAGAAAACTAATATTTACCTTATAGGAATACCTGAAGGTGATGAGGTTGCTGCAAAGGACACAGATAGTTTACTTCATGAAATAATCAAAGAGAATTTTCTAGACAAGCCAAGAGATTCTGAAATTAAAATAGCAGATGGTTTCAGAACATGGGCATGACTCAACACAAATAAAAATTCTCATAGACACATTATAATTAGCTTTGCCAAAGTTAATATGAAGGATAAAATGCTTTGAAATGCCAGACATAAGAAAGCCATAACCTACAAGGGGAAGAACATTAGAATGACTACAGATCTCTCTGCTGAAACCTTTCAGCTAAACGAGAATGGTCATCGACCTTTAATCTTCTTAAACAAAATAACTTTCGACCCAGGATCCTGTATATGTCTAACCTGAGTTTCATCTGTGATGGAGAAATTAAATAATTTAATAACATTCACATGTTAAAGAAATTTGCCATACATAACTAAACCAGATCTCCAGGATATTCTCAGACCTATCCTCCATAATGAACAACAAAATCCTCCCCCACCAAAGTAAACTCACTCAAAAACTTTTGCTCAAATTCCAACTTCCACAGTGGTGAATGGATTAGAAAAACTATATATCTAAAATATTAACTAGTTTATCAATATTCTCAATTAATGTGAATGGCTTAAATTGCCCTATAAAGAGTCACATGTTGGCTGAATGGATACAAAACTCAGGCCAGAAATCTGCTGCATTCAAGAATCTCACCTAACATTCAAAAGTAAACATAGACTCAGGGGTGAAGGATGGTCATCTATAATTCAGGCAAATGGAAATCAGAAAAAAGCAGGTGTTGCAATTTTATAGGCAGATACAATAGGCTTTAAACCAACCAATGTAAGGAACATAAGGATGGTCACTTCATATTTGTTAAGGGCAACACTGAACATGATGACATTTCAATTATTGACATTTATGCACACAACCCAAATGTACCTCAATTTTTAAGGGAGACTCTTACATTAGCAACTTGATTAACTCCAGCACCATAATTGTATGAGTTTTTAACACTATTTTGGCATTGTTGGATAGATCCTCAAAAAAAGAAGCTAAATGAATAAATTTTAGACATAAACTTAATCATTCAACATTTGCATCTCGCAGACATCTACAGAACATTTCATCCTGACAAAACTGAACAAACATTCTTCTCATCAGCCCGTGGATCATCCTCCAAAATTGATCACATCTTAGGTCACAAGTGTAACCTGAACAAATTTAAAAGAATAGAAATCATTCCTTGTATATTCTTGGACCATCATGGAAAAAAAAAAAAATAACTCAGTAACAACAGGAATATGCTTATGCATACAAAACATGGAAACTAAATAACCTCATACGGAATGATAGCTGGGTCATAGATGAGATTAAGAAGGAAATTGCCAAATTTTTGGAACAAAACAATAATGAAGACACGAACTATCAAAACCTCTGGGATACCACAAAGGCAGTCCTAAGAGGGAAATTTATAGTGTTCCAAGCCTTCCTCAAGAGAACGGAAAGAAAGGAAGTCAACAAATTAATGGGACATCTCAAGCAAATGGAAAACAAAGAACATTCCAACCCTAAACCCAGCAGAAGAAAAGAAAATTAGAGCAGAATAAAATGAAATTGAAAACAAAAGGATCATACAACAGATCAACCAATCAAAGAATTGTTTTTTGAAAAGACCAATAAAATAGATAAACCTTTGGCTAACCTAACAAGAAGTAGAAGAGTAAAACTTTCAGCAATCAGAAATGATAAAGGCCAAATAACAACAGACTCCTCAGAAATTAAACACATCCTTAATGCATATTACATAAAACTATATTCTGAGAAGTATGAAAATCTCAAGGAAATAGATCAATATGTGGAACCATGCCACCCTCCTAGACTTAGCCAGAAATAAGTGGAAATGTTGAACAAGCCTATAACTGGTTCTGAAATAGCATTAACTATCAGAAATCTCCCCCCAAGGAAAAGCCCAGGACTAGATGGCTTCACAACACAATTCTACCAAACCTTTAAACAGGAACTACTACCTATATTACTTAACCTTTTCCAAAACATAGAAAAAGAAGGAATATTTCCCAACACATTCTATGAAGAAACTATCACCCTTATACCCAAAAAAGAAAAAGACCCAACAAGAAAAGAAAATTATAGATCAACTTTCTAATGAATATTGATGTGAAAATATTAAATAAGATCCTAGCAAACAGAATCCAATGACACATCAAATAAATTATACATCACGACCAGGTGAGTTTCATCCCAGAGTCCCAAGGATGGTTCAACATACGTAAATCCAAAAATATAATACAGCACATAAACAAATAAAAAAACAAAAACCATATGACTCTCTCAATTGATGCAGAAAAAGCATTTGACAATATTCAGCACAGTTTCTTGATCACAATGCTTAAGAAAATAGGTATAGAGGAAACATTTCTTAAACTGATAGGGGCCATCTACAGCAAACCCACAGTCAATATTGTCGTGAATGGAGTAAAATTAAAACCATTTCCGGGAAGGAGACAAGATGGTGGACTGAAGCCAGCTTTCCACAGAGGCTCCTGTCCAGAAGGAGTGTTAAGGGAAGGAAATTTAGTAAGTAACCTGGAGGATTTGAGCTGTACCAAGAGAGAAGGTTGAAGAACGCACATCAACACCACTGAGGCAAACAGAGACCACAAGGATGCAAACAAAAGGTACAAAATCCATCACCAAGCGGATGAGAGTTCCCCCCTCCCCCACGAGACAGGCTTAAGAGCCCCACAAACAAAAGGACAGAAATTAAAGGCCCTCCCACTTCACTTCACGGGAGTGACCTTCTAAAAACTGGACCTATCTCCCCTACTAGGGTGCTGTGGTGCTCCCCTGCCAGGCATAAAACTGTATAAAACTTTAAATATATTTTCTGGCAATCCAGCACTCCCCTCCACTCACATGGAGGTCTGGAGGTCTGTGCCCCAGGAGTTCGGATTCTTGGGTGATTTATCGAGGGGAGAGGTGTGGAAAGAGCCCGAGTTGCGAATGACCAGCGCTGACTCTGAGGCACGGGAGTGAGGAGCACGGGCTGAGGGGAAGTCACAACATGGCGGCACTTCCCTGTGAAACTTCCCTGTGGCGGGGTGCACCAGCCCTCTTTGAGCAGCAATACGGCCAGGCATAAAACTGAGTGAAACTGTAGCTTTCCCATTTGAAGCGTGAAGCTCCCAGCACTCCCTCCCCACTCTCACTCAGGGGTCTGGGGGCCTGTCCCCCAGAAGTTCAGATTCTTGGGTGATTCCTCCAGGGGAGCGAACAGTCCAGGAGCTGCGACTGGACAGTGCTGGCACTGAGGCACGTGAGTGACGAGAGGGCACCTGGCTGAGGGGGAGCTACAACTCGGCGACACTTCCCTTCAGCGTGGTGCAGCAGTCCTCCTTGGGCAGAAATACGGCCAGGCATAAAACTGAGTGAGCATTCCCAGCGCTGAGCTTCCAGCACTCCCTCCCACTCCCACTCAGGGATCTGCAGGCCTGCCCCCCAGAAGTCCGGATTGTTGGGTGAACTCTTGTGGGGTGCTGAGTTCCTGAACTATGCTGTCTGTGGGGAAAAAATGTCAGGAGACGACGGTCGGCTAGAAGGGAACAGCTCCAGAGCAGCAGTTCCCAGAGACACGGAGCAGCGGCTGTCTTCTGGAAATGGTACAGCCAGGCACAAAACTGTGTGAGCTGCAGCTCTGGGCTCGGAGCACTCTCCTTTGTCCCCACAATCAGATCTGGAGGCCTGTTCCCCAGGAGCCCAGATCTCTGGAGGGGTGTGGACAGAGCATAAACTGCGGCTGGTCAGAGAAGGGTCGGATAGGTGCCCACACCAGAGCGGCAGTTCCTGGAGGCGGATCGAAAGCCCCCCCGTTTTTTTTATAACAGCAAAACGGCTCACTTCTAGATATTCTGAAGCCACACCCCCTGTCTCCCTGGGCAACCAGAGGAGGCCACCCATGAGTAAAGGATTTGCCTGACACTGCTCACAAACCCAGAAAGCTTCCAGGTCAGGGCCTACTCAGAGAGGTAATCAAATACACACCTCCAGCAGAAAAGACATTTGAACCCAGAACAGCCTGTCTTCTGCAGGCGATTTTAGCAAAAACAGAGGCAAAACTCCACAAAGTTCTCCTGTCCTATTCTATTCTGTTCTGTTGTGTTAGCAACATCAATCAGGGGCGAGGCTAAGTCTGAGTGAACACCCCACCACCTTTATCAAACACCCAAGGATTTCAGGCCTCACCTTCTCCTGCTAGATAGCGGCAGACAGTAGAGACCTAGCACATTAACTTGCAATTCAGGCAGGTGCAAAACCCTGGAGTATCTGTTCATTACTGGGTCAGGCTTCTGCAGAGACACAAGTGACTGGGTCTGACAAAGTGGCAAAGAGGGGAAGAAGACATCAACATTGCCAGACTGATCTATTTGCTAGGAGGCTTCTCCTGACTCCACGCAGCACTGGAGTAAGCTATATCAGAGTAGTCACCAGACCCCTGAGACCCAGTCCCTAGAGACCTCTTAAACTCTACCACCCGAGACAGCTGCTGATTGAGACAATTCATTTGGACATTCTGAACTAAACCAATAGACTGAGGACTTTTCAGGCGGTGCCCTGGGTGTGCAGTTGTAGGATGGTTTTATTTTCCTTTTCTAATTGATGCCAGAGGTGGGTGGGAGGGGTGACTTAACCACTCTTTTTTCCCCGCAGTTGAGAATTCAACCCAGAGTAAATGTTACACTAGGGTCGAACAAAAACCAGCTGAAAACAAGACAGAACCACTGAGCCACACCAAACCAGACAGGGCTCCAGTTGCTCAGACCACAACACTGTCCAGGTCCTCGATAAAGGCCCAGAAGAAAAATCAAAGAAAGTAAAATAACCATGGGGCGGAATCAGCAAAAAAAGTCAGGTAACATGAATAACCAGAATAGATCAGCCTCCCCAAGAAAAGATATGGCAGATGTAATTCAAGATCACATTCATAAACAACTGGCTGAGATATCAGAAATCAAATTCAGAATTTGGATTGTAGACAAGATAAATAAAACACACTGAAGAAACAATTTGCAGCCCTCAAAGATATGAAAAATACAGTAGAATCCCTCAGGAACAGAATGGAGCAAGCAGAAGAAAGGATTTCTGACTTTGAAGATAAAGCCTTTGAACACTCCCAAGCTCTCAAAGAGGACGAAAAATGGAGAGCAAAAACAGATCATTCTCTCAGAGAGCTTTCAGATAATTCAAAGAAGACCAACATACGAATAATTGGGGTTCCG
>CAUYPK010025122.1:0-22619 GCA_963574355.1 Loris lydekkerianus
CTTCCACAGATTACAGCTTTTCTGCTTTCAAAAAACAAAGAAGTACCAGAGCTCAATGATGCAGAATGGAAATGGCACCTTGCCTTTCTGACAGATGTAACAGAGCTACTCAACAGTTTCAATGTGCAACTTCAAGGAAAGGAGAAGCTCACCTGTGATATGCACACATGTGAAAGCATTTGAAATAAAATTAGGCCTCCTCATCAAACAAGTGAAGGAGGAAAATTTCTGCCGTCTCCCCACAACTCAAAATCTGTTAGAGGAAAGTCCATTGGTTGCATTCCCAAATAAAACGTGTGGATTCACTGGAAAAGTTGCAAAAGGAGTTCCAATTTAAATTTATAGAGCTTCATCTCCATGAACAGGACATACAGCTTTTCGGTAACCCATTTTCTATTGACACTGAACATGTGGATATAATTTACCAAATCGAACTGGCTGAACTGCAGAATTGTGACTCTCTGAAGGACGCATTCAAGTCAAGCAGCCTTCCTAATTTCTATGCATCCCTCCCTCTGAGACATATCCTAATCTCAGGAACCATGCACTCAAAATGACAACCATCTTTGGCAGCACTTATGTCTGTGAACAGACTTTTTCCAGAATGAAACATCTGAAATCTCCAACCAGATCTAGACTAACTGATGCACACTTGCATCACTTGCTACGACTAGCAGTGACAAATATGAAACCGGACATTGACCATCTCATTAGCCAAAAGCAGGCTCACAGTTCCCATTGAAATACTGGTAAGTTTGTTGATTTAGCTTAACTTGTTCTTCATTTTAAATATTGTATTTGTTCCCATTTTGTTTTTTTACTTCAAAATAAGATATGTGTAGTGTGCATAGGAATTTGTTCATAGTTGTTTGTTTTTTTAATCTATAGTCCAGCCCTCCAACAGTCTGAAGGACAGTGAACTGGCCCCCTGTTTAAAAAGTTTGAGGACCCCTGCCCTATATCTTTAAAAAAAGAAGAAGAAGAAGGAAGAGGAAAAAAGAAAGAAAAAAAGAAGCCTTGACTGAAATTATCTGTTAGGTAAACATTTTTTCCTATCTCATCACATGATTTTTAAAACTGGTTCCAGGCTCAGCACCTGTACCACAGTGGTTACGGTGCCAGCCACATACACTGAAGGTGGCGGGTTACCTGGCCCAAGCCAACTAAACAACAGCTAAACAACTGCAATAAAAAATAGCCAGGTGCTTGTAGTCCCAGCTACTTGGGAGGCGGAGGCAAAAGAATCTCCTGAGCCCAAGAGTTTGAGGTTGCTGTGAGCTGTGATGCCAAAGTGCTCTACAGAGGGCAACATAGTGAGACTGTCTTCAGAAAAAAAAAACTAGTTCCAAAGAAGCCAAGAAACAAAACAAATACTTGCTTCAGAATTCCATAAGCATGGTTCAAATCTCTGTAAGTTGACCACCCAAACAAAGGTAACAAACAGGTCAACATTCAGAGGTGGTCAACTTAAGAAATTAGGCCTACTCTACTGATAACATATACGTAGTACATCTCCAGTCTATGAAAATTAGTCCAATTTAAGGAGGTGGTCAACTTTGGAAGTTCTACTGTATTTTGCAAAATACATTTTTGTTTTTAGGAACTATAATAAAAAGCTCCATAAATGTTAAGTTTCAACATACACGAGGCATGTTAGTTTATGCTATTTGATCAAACTGATCATGAAGACATTGAAATGAAGCTCTTCTTGCCTTCTCTAAGCCTATATAAAAGTTAGAGAACTTCTTGCAAATTTGTTACTGATTAAGAAAAACCACAGGTCTGCGTGGTGCCTTTTATTAATACAGGAACAAATGTACCCACCCATGTAAAACTGTGTAAGTGAGCACACTAACACAATACACAGATGGCTAGGCTCCATCAAATGGCACAGCAAGCTCAGATGCATCAGCTCTTAGGAGTGATAATGGTATTATAGTTATTTATTTATTTGTTTCTTTGTTTATTTAGAGACAGACCCTCAAGCTATCACCCTGGGTAGAGTGCCGTGGCATCACAGCTCACAGCAACCTCCAACTCCTGGGCTCAAGCGATTCTCTTGCCTCAGCCTCCCAAGCAGCTGGGACTACAGGCGCTCACCACAACACCCGGCCATTTTTTGGTTGCAATTATAATTGTTTTTTGGCAGGACTGGGCTGAATTCAAATCCACCAGCTCTGGTGTATATGGCTGGAACCTCAGCTGCTTGAGCTACAGACACCGAGCCCATATTATAGTTATTTAGATAGGCAGTTTTAAAGAGATTGATACTCAAGCATAATGAGGCCATTCTCACTTTCAAACAGTTAAGTATGGCCAGGCACAATGGCTCACACCTATAAAGCCTAGCACTCTGTGAAGCCTCAGTTTTTCTACTTTTAGTAGAGACGAGGGTCTTGCTCTGTCTCATGCTGGTCTCAACTTGTAAGCTCAAACAATGCACCTACCTCGATCTCCCAGAGTGCTAGAATTATAGGTGTGAGCCATGGCACCTGGCCAGAGGTAAACCTGATAAAAAATAATTTAATCCATTAACTCCTTTCAACAGTGGAAGAAACCTAGTCCAAAGTACCAATGTAGGCCTCTTCTCATAAGAAGATTAAAACCCAAGCAGGTGTACAGAATCTTAGCACAACTCTTATCAAGCCCCAGAAAACTGAGACCTGAGAGACAGACTGATCAGTCACCAACATACACATGGGCAAAGAAGTTAAACACATTTTTTATGCTTAAACTCTGATAATACAGGTTGACTATCCTTTATCAAAAATACTTGGCTTTGGATTTTTTTTCAGATTTTGAAAATTTGTAGAATACATACATAGTGGTTGAGCATCCCTAATCTGAAATATTCCAAATCCCAAACTTTTTGAGTGTTGGCATGACAGTCAAAGGAAACTTTCACTGGAGCATTAAAATTATTATAGAAGAAAAGGGCGGCACTTATGGGTCAGTGAGTAGGGTGCTGGCCCCATACACCGAGGGTGGAGGGTTTGAACCTGGCCCTGGCCAAACTGCAACAAAAAAATAGCTGGGCATTGTGGCAGGTGCCTGTAGTCCCAGCTACTTGGGAGGCAGAGGCAAGAGAATCACCTAAGCCCAAGAGCTGGAAGTTGCTGTGAGCTGTGACACCACAGATATCTGCCAAGGGTGACAAAGTGATACTGTTGCTAAAAAAAAAAAAAAAGAAAAGAAAAAGAATAAAAATCTGTTAGACTGTAACAACCTAGTACACATCAAAATTTTGTACAGAATTATCTTGCAAAATGCAGCATTACATGGGAATTATAGTTAGAAGCACAAAAAACAAAAAATAATTTTTTTTTGAGACATGGTCTCACTCTGTCATCCTGGGTAGAGTGCCATGGTGTCACAGTTAACAACTTCAAACTCTTGGGGTTGAGCAATTCTCTCACCTCAGCTTCCCAACTAGGCACTGGGCCCAGCAAGTTTTTCTATTTTCAGTAGAGATGGGGTCTCCCTTTTGTTCAGGCTAATCTCAAACTCCTGACCTCGAGCAATCTACCCACTTCAGTCTCCCAGAGTGCTAGGACTATAGGCGTGAGCCAGGGTGCCCGGACAAAAATAATTTTTTAAACCAATTAGCTAATATCACCTATAATATTGTCTTATAATTTGGTCTACTAATGATGGTAATTACACCTTCCTATATCTGACAACATACCTTAATAATTTAAAATTTTACCTACCCCCTCTACAAACTTCACAAACCCCCAAAATGCCATGTTTTTTCATATCTTTGTGTAAGTAATCTCTTCTGCATGCAAAATACTCTATTGCCTTTTCTTCGTCTACTACTCTTTCAAGACCAACATTTTCATCTTTTTTAAACAAACTTTGTCTCCCAGGTTAGAGTGTAGTGGTGCAATCATGGCTCACTGCAATCTCAAACTCCTGGGCTCAAGTGATCCTTCTGCCTCAGCCTCCCAAGTAGTTGAGACTACACTAAAGGTATACACCACCATATCTTACTAATTTATACTCATTTTTCATTTTACAGACAAGGTCTCACTATGTTGCCCAGACTGGTCTAAACGCCTAGTCTCAAACAGTCCTCCCAGCTAGGCCTCCCAAAGTGCTAGGATTACATTTGAAGCCTGAAGAAACTACCACACTCAGCCAAAATCGACTTTTTTTTTTTTTTTTTTGAGACAGAGCCTCAAGCTGTCACCCTAGGTAGAGTGCCGTGGCATCACAGCAACCTCCAACTCCCAGGCTCAACCGATTCTCCTGCCTCCACCTCCCAAGTAGCTGGCACAATAGGTGCCTGCCACAATGCCCGGCTATTTTTTGTTTGCAGCCATCATTGTTGTTTGGTGGGCCTGGGCTGGATTTGAACCCGCCAGGTCAGGTGTATGTGCCTGGTGCCTTAGCCATTTGAGCCACAGGCGCCAAGCCTAAAACCAACTTCTTATACCACCTCTTCAGTGAAGCTTTCTAATAACGCTGTTTTCTACTACTCCTTGAACTTTTATAATACTGTTTTGATTGCTATAGAGACTTTTAAAACTTTTATTTAAATGTATGATTCCTCCAGTAGAGCATAAGCTACTTGATATCAAAAAGCAGGCCTTATTTATATGTCTTAATTACATCTAGCTTCAAATGCAGGAAGTTGGAATAAGAGAGACTATTTTTAAAAGTTTTGGGAAGATGCATCTTACCACCTAAGAAACAGTCTGACTTGAAAGCAGATAAGCAGATTCATAACTACATGAAATGAACTGCTTACTACTCTGCCCTTTTGATATTCTGTCACATAGCCCACATGCATGGAAAATATGTAAAACAGTGCAAAGAAGTAGTCTGGCATGCTTATACCTAAAAGCCAGTTATGATAAATACAAAAAAGGTATCTAAACATTTTCCTGTGCGAATAACTCAATCAGAAAAGCCCAAAAGTAAATAACTCATTACTTAGTCAGCAACTAATTTATTACTTCATAAAGGTTTGAGCAAATGTATAGCACTAAGATCCCCATACTCAAGTAAAATTCATTTTAAATAACACACACAAATATTTTATTTTTCTTAGATGTTTAACTTCAATAAAACTTCTATTCAGGCTCGACACCTGTGGCTCAAGCAGCTAAGACACCAGCCACAAACACCTGAGCTGGCATAGTGGGACTGTCTCAAAAAAGAAAAAGAAGAAAGAAAATCAGATTTAAAAATAAAATCCAATCTATTAAAGAGATGTTATAAACTAGAGCTATCAAGGGTAGCACCTGTGGCTCAAAGGAGTAGGGCATTGGCCCCATATACCGGCCAAAAAATAGTAATAATAAAATAAATAAATAAACTAGAGCTATCAAAAGTCAGAGAAATAAGGGCGGTACCTGTGGCACAGTGAGTAGGGTACCAGCCCCATATACCAAGGGTGGTGAGTTCGAACCTGGCCCCGGCCAAACTGCAACAAAAAAAATAGCCAGGCATTGTGGCAGGTGCCTGTAGTTCCAGCTACTTGGAAGGCTGAATGAAGCAAAACAATTGCCTAGGCCCAAGAGGTTGCTGTGGGCTGTGACGTCACAGCACTCCACCAAGGGTGACATAGTGAGACTGTCTCAATTTAAAAAAAAAGAAAAGAAACTGAGAGCTTCCTTTCGGCCAAGACGCCATCTTCCAGTAATTCACCAAAATGACAAACACAAAGGGAAAGAGGAGAGGCACCCAATACACGTTCTCTAGGTCTTTTAGAAAACACGGAGTTGTTCCTTTGGCCACATATATGTGAATCTACAAGAAAGGTGGTATTGTAGACATCAAGGGAATGGGTACTGTTCAAAAAGGCATGCCACACAAATGTTATCATGGCAAAACCGGAAGAGTCTATAATGTTACCCAGCATGCTGTTGGCATTGCTGTAAATAAACAAGTTAAGGGCAAGATCCTTGCGAAGAGGATTAATGTTCATATTGAGCATATTAAGCACTCTAAGAGCCGAGATAGCTTCCTGAAACGTGTGAAGGAAAATGATCAGAAAAAGAAGGAACCCAAAGAGAAAGGTACCTGGGTTCAACTGAAGCGCCAGCCTACGCCATCCAGAGAAGCCCACTTTGTGAGAACTAACAGAAGGAGCCTGAGCTCCTGGAACCCATTCCCTATGAATTCGTGGCATAATAAGCATATAACATAGCACACAGGAGTACTAGTGGACCCATGTTTTTAGGTGCAAGAACCTATTTATTCCCCATGAGCTTATGGCATAATATGTGTACAGCATAGCACACAGGATAACCAATAGACCCCATGCAACGGTGATGCAAGGTGCTAGAATCTATTTCCCATGAATTCAAAAATCAATCAACACTTTGTCACATTCAATGGCAAGGTGCCTCCCTGAGCTACTGGAACCTCTTCCCCTATATATTCATGGCATGGTAGGTACAAATAATAGCATAAAAATGTTTCTTGTTCATTCTCTACAAGTGTTTTTTTTTTCCCCAAAGAAGTAGTAAAGCAAATTTTAATGTGCCCTAAAAAAAAAAAGAAAGAAAAGAAAAGAAACTGAAGAGGAGCTGCTTGAGCAGCTGGAGTTTGAGACCAACCTGAGCAATGAGACCCCGTGTCTGAAAAATAGCAGAGCGCTATAGTGGGCGCCTGTAGTCCCAGATACCTGGGAGGCTAAAGGCAAAGGAATTTCTTGAACCCAAGAATTTGCGGTTGCTGTGAGCCAAGATGCTACAGCACTCTACCAAGGTTGACCAAGTTAGACTCTATCTCAAAAAAAAAGAAGAAACTGAAGAGGGTTTATGGATTACTTTTGTCAATTTCTTTTTTCTTGAGACAATGTCTCACTATGTCACCCTCAGTAGAGTGCTGTCATCACAGCTCACAGTAACCTCAAGCTCTTGGGCTTAAGCGATTCTCTTGCCTTAGCCTCCCAAGTAACTGGGATTACAGGCACCTGCCACAACGCCTGGCTATTTATCTTGTTGCAGTTGTTGTTCAGCTGGCCCAGGCTAGGTTTGAACCCGCCAACCTGGGTGTATGTGGTGGGTGCCCTACCCACTGAGCTACGGGCACCACCCACTTCTGTCAACTTCTACAAAACCATTTCACTGCTAATCACCTCAGAGGAAATAACTGTTAAAAAATTTGGCTTTTCTAAAAAAAAGAAAGAAAGTGGGTGGTACCTGTCACTCAGTGGGTAGGGTGCTGGCCTCATACTGAGGGTGGCGGGTTCAAACCCAGCCCCAACCAAACTGCAACAAAAAAATAGCCAGGCGTTGTGGCGGCACTTGTAGTCCCAGCTACTTGGGAGGCTGAGGAAAGAGGATCACCTAAGCCCAGGAGTTGGAAGCTGCTGTGAGCTATGACGCCACAGCGCTTTACCGAGGGTGATAAAGTGAGACTGTCTCTAAAGATACATACTAATAAAGAAAAAGAAAATGGAACATAACAAGTATTGCTGAAGATGTGAATTGTAAGAGAGAACATAAAGTGGTACAGCCACCATGAAAAAAAAAAAAATGACAGTTCCTCAAAAAGATAAATACAGAATTACCATATGACCCAGAAATTCCACTCCTAGGTATACAGTCAAAAGTACACAGCTGCATTATTCACACTAAACATGCAAACAACAACCCAAATGTCCATCACCAGGTGGTATAAACAAAATGTGGTATTAGTATATACATATAATGAACTGTTCAGCCATTAAAAGGGAACCTGGGAGACATTGTGCTAAGTGAAATAAATCACAAAAGGACAAACATTATGTGATTCCACTTATATGAACTATTTAGAATAGGAAAATTCATAGAAACAAAAAGTGAATTAGTGGTGACCAAGCATTGGAGGAGGGGGAGATACTGGTTAATGGATCCAATCTCTGGAGTGATGAAAAAATTTGGAAATAAATAGTGGTGATGGCTGTTTAATATTGAGAATATGTATGTATAATAAATGCCACTAAACTGTACACTTTTTTTTTTTTTTTGAGACAGAGCCTCAAGCTGTCAACCAATTCTCCTGCCTCTGCTTCCCAAGTAGCTGGGATTACAGGCGCCTGCCACAAAGCCCAGCTATTACACTGTACACTTTAAAAATGGTAAAAGGTGAAGGGAGGGTAATGGGTGAGGCCACACCTACGGTGCATCTTAGAATGGGTACAGGCGAAATCTTACTAAATGCAGAATACAAATGTCTACATACAATAACTAAGAAAATGCCATGAAGGCTACGGTGAACAGTTCGATGAGAATATTTCAGATTGCATATGAAACCAGCACATTGTACCCCTTGATTGCCCTAATGTACACAGCTATAATTTAACAATAAAAAATAAATAAATAAATACATCACACACAAAAAAGAGACCCTGTCTACACAAGAAAGAAAAAATTAAAAAATAATAAAAATGGTAAAAGGCTTGGTGCCTGTAGCACAGTGATTACAGCACCAGCCACATACCACAAAGGTGGAGGGTTCTAACCCAGCCCAGGCCAGCTGGGTTAGAGCATAGTGAGACTGTCTCAAAATAAATAAATAAAAATGGTAAAAATGGCAAGTTTTATATGTGCTATCATAATTTCTTAAAATAAAACTGGGGGGGAACTAGCATTCTTTATTATAGCCATGGGTTTAAGTTGTGACTGCCACGCATAAGCTATGTGATATTAAGTTATTTAGTTTCTCTGAGAGTCAATCTCTTTGTCTATAAAATAGAGATAATATCCACCTTACAGAGTTTTTGAGGATTAAATGAAAAAACCTAATCACTTACCAGAGGACCCGTTATATAATAAATACTAGATAAATGGTAGATGTTACTCAAAAACCATTGTTACTCATCGAGTAGGTGTAAGGCAGCATTTAAAAGAACTCCATGATGTTCCCAAGACATTTTGAAATAAAGTCTACACAAATGAATGTCCAGTATTCAGTTATCCTCCTATAAACCTGGAAACTTGTGACCACCAGGCTCAGTTCTCTTGGGATTATCACTGAATGTACAGAATAAATAACATACCCATTAAGTGAGATGTACTTTATACACGACTACACTTTCATTATACAGGTGAACAAAGAAGGTTACTGGCTGTCCTCAATTAATATAATTTTATTGGGGTTTTTTGTATGTTTTTTTGTTTGTTTTGGAGACAGAGTCTTGCTGTGACACCCCAGCTAGATTGCAGTGGCTTCATCACAGTTCACTGTAACCTCAAACTCCTAGGCTCAAGCAATTCTCCTGCCCCAGCCTCCCCAGTAGCTGGGACTATGTGCAGCTAATTTTTCTATTTTTTATAGAGATGGAGTTTTGCTCTTGCTCAGGTTGGTTTCCAATTCCGGGCCTCAAGCAAGCCTCCCAGAATGCTAAGATTACAGGTACGACATATATACATATGTATATATATATATACACACACACACATACATAGACATTTTAAATATATATATATGTAGATATATATATATATATACACACACACACATACATAGACATTTTAAAATCATAAGAGGTTTAATTCCTTAGCAATTGCTATGAGCCAAAGCCTTGTCTAGAGGCCTTCAATGCCAACCCCAATCACAATGTCATAATAAAGAATCATGCAGAGTATATCTAAAAATATCAAAACAATGGGAATTCTAGGAGCATGGAAATTTGGAGAGAACTGTTAAATAATCTTGTTTTTTTTTTGTTTGTTTGTTTGTTTGTTTTGAGAACGAGTCTTACTATGTCACCCTTGGTAGAGTGCCAGGGCATCACAGCCCACAGCAACCTCAAATTCTTGGGCTTAAGTAATTCTCTTGCCTCAGCCTCCAGAGTAGCTGGGATTACAGGTGCCCGCCAAAACACCCGGCTATTTTTTGGTTGAAGTTGTCATTGTTGTTTAGCAGGCCCGGGTCAGACTCGAACCTGCCAGCCTCGGTGTATGGGGCCAGCGCCCTGCTCACTGAGCTTTGTACGCCAAGCCAAGTTAAATAATCTTGTATAACTTACATGATAGACTTGTCTTGATTAAAATTAGGCATTAAGGGCGGCACCTGTGGCTCACAGGAGTGGGGCGCCGGCCCCATATGCTGGAGGTGGCAGGTTCAAACCCAGCCCTGGCCAAAAAAGTGCAAAAATAAAATTAGGCCTTAAAAAATTGGCCTAAGTAGCTCAAACTCAAAAATAGAATTCTAGACAAGATATGCTAGAGCAGTGGACTCAACCTTCCTAATGCCGCAACCCTTTAATACAGTTCCTCATGTTGTGGTAACCCCCAACCATAAAATTATTTTCCTTGCTACTTTATAACTATAATTTTGCTATTCTTATAAATCCCAATGATATGCAGGAGACCCCCAAAAGGGTTGCGATCCACAGGTTGAGAACTGCTGTGCTAGAGGAAGATACTACAGATGATTCCAAAATAATAGATAACACAAATCTTATTCAGGGGTCCTCAAACTTTTTAAACATGGGGCCAGTTCACTGTCCCTCACAATGTTGGAGGGCCAGATTATAGTTTAAAAAAAAAAACCTATGAACAAATTCCTATGCATGCTGCACATATCTTATTCTGAAGTAAAAAAACAAAATGAGAACAAATACAATCACACCGCCGCATGTGGCCCGTGGGCCGCAGTTTGAGGACCCCTGTATATGTGATAAACCATTTCCATATTCTACAGTTTGTTGCAAAAATTTCCCAAATTTCTTCAAAGTAATCTGCCTAATAAGTTTTTCTTGATATATACACAAAAATTTGTACACATAAGACACAGTTCCAGAAGGAAAAGGAAAGTATAGTAGTATCTCAAATGGTCAAAAAAGATGTTTAAAGTTATTTTTTAAACTAAGGCTGGCTGATATTTAGAATGTTTGCACAACACTGTCAGTGTAATTAAAACTGTCATGAAAAGCATCTGAAGACTGTATTTTACTCCACATTGATAAAAGCATTTTCATAACCCTACCCATGCAGATTAATACCACTAACCACCACTGTATGTTTGAAAAACTAAAGATCTGTAACAATATCCTTAGGAAAAAGTCTTTCCCTTCACAATCAAAACCTACTTAATGAGCAAGAATTCTTAAACATGTTAACCTGCAACACACCTAAGCTAATTTCATTAAAACACAGTTAACTCTTAACTTTTACATCATGGCCAGTAAAAGCATCCATAATTAAATTCCAGAAACAATCCTTTTATCCACACCACCTCTTCCCCATTCCAGTTACTTTTGAGCCTATGCTCTCTCTCCAGAAGAAAATAAGGTTGGTGGTTGATGTTCCTTTTTCTAAATTTTACTTTGGAAAGGTAGAGCACAACTTACAGTTTACAGTCTGGAGAACTCAGTGCTCAAAGAAACTGATACTATTGCTATCTAAGTGGGTAAGACTGGTAATAAATTATCCAAAGCTAAGATTTCGTGCTTTTAAAAGCCCATAGTAATGATGCCTGGCTGGTCATAAGTCACACTACCAAAAGGCTTAAATAAATTAGTTCAAATGTATTACAAACAAAAGTATTTGACAATTTTTAAACGAATGTGAATAAATAATTAAAACTAAACCCTATGTATAACAAATACTATTAGATTAATACTTTGGTATCATTAACAATCATTTCAATTAGAGGAAGAATCATTTAACCCCCAGTTTTAACCTTAACCCAAGGCTGTTGTAAATCATGCCCTTTTTATCTTCCTCTTTTGTTTGTTTTTTTTTTATGATGTATTTTTTTTAATTATTAAATCATAGCTGTATACATTAATGCGATCATGGGGCACCATACACTGGTTTTTATAGACCATTTGACATATTTTCATCACACTGGTTAACATAGCCTTCCTGGCATTTTCTTATCTTTCTCTTTTGTTGTCATTCATTAATGTGCCACCAAGCAATAATTTGATGACATGAAATGCACTACAAGGTACTATTTTCATGGACTACTATTTTCAGGACAACCTTCAGTGAATTCTCCAATTATGTGTCCAGGATTATTTGGTCACACAGGATACTCATAGATTTTAATAAAGTGTCATGGCTAAAACATATCCAGAAAATCCATCCGCCAAAAGCTAGGTGTACTGGTTCATGGACAGAGCTTAAGTAACAGGGCAAAGCGACTGGTCTAAATGTTACTATGTTAAGAAAAAGTTGTAAACCCTCCCACACCCAAACAATTTAGGAACTTACAAATAAGCTTCTAACATTAGGTCGCAATAAAACTACCACTGCCATCTTTGCTCCTCCTAGAAGCTGTTTTTGACTAAAATATTCTATAGAATGGACTCGGTAAAAGGTCACTTAAGTAAAGGTAGAATTAATTTATTATATCGCCACACAACTATTGATTGGATTAAAATACTTCACAGCACAGTTATTTACTATTAAGTGAAAGTGCGTTCCGTGTTAGAAAACTTTTAAAGTACTGATCCTTCAGGGGTAAGTCAGACTCTTTTTAAAAGATTTGTACTTTCATCCTACATATTTTCCTTTTACGTCAGATGGATCGGAATCTGACTAGCCCACCCCGACAGTACACCGGCCCAACACCCTCATACTGTAGCAAGAAGCCACGTTTACTTGGGCAGACCGTTTCCCCTTCTCTTCTTAATACAATGCCTGTGGCCACTTGAGACTTCTCCAGCCCAGCTCCAGAAACTCGCAGGTTTAAATGCCCAAATTGGAACCAACCCGGGCAGCTGTCATCTGAAACTCAGGAAAGCTGAGACCAGCCAACTCTGCTGAACGAGGAAGGGTGCGGAGAGATGTGGCGGGGGCCCGTCGGAGGGAACGCATTAGTCTCCCTCCCACCCCCATCAATTCGCTTTTCTGCAACCCCAGCGCCGCCATCCTGCTCCTGAATAATTAAACCGGCTGGAGACGGAGTGAGGTGGCCAGAAGGGCAGTCTCGGGTCCGACTTCTCCGAGCCGAGCAGTGCGGTCGGCGAGGCCGAGGGCTAAATCCCTGTCGTGCAGAGGACTTTTCTCCGCGGCTGGGGAGGGAAGCGACGACCCCCGCGGCCGGCGAGGCAGCCGGAAGCCGAGCGCGAGGAGTGACGCGGAAGGGAGAACGACAAAGGGGTGCGGGGACCCGGCCGCGCGGCCCGCGGGGGTCGGGACAGGTGGCCGGGCCTGGCCGGGAACAATGGGGGGCCGAGGCTGCCCCCTGGCGCTCACCTACCTCCGGTGCCCTCCGAGTTCTCGTTGAGGCTGCCTGAAGAGTCGTGCTGGGCGCCCACACACCCGCCCATGGGGGACCCCGGCGCCTCGTCCGCCACCTCCGGGAGCTGGTCCGGGCCCGCCGCCGCCGCCGCCGCCGCCTCAGCCTCCTCCGGCGCCACAGCCGAGCTCCGGACAGAAGCGCCGCTCTGCCTGCCCGCCGCGGCCCAGCCTCCGCCCCCCTCGCCGCTCCACCCACCGCCTTGGCTCGGCCCCTTCCTCCGCGCCCACTTCTACTTCAGCCCCCGGGCCGCCCGCCCGGCAGGCCTGGCCCGCGCGTCTCCCTCGCCTCCGGCTCGGCCCAGCCAAGCCGGGGCTGGCCCATCCCGGGCGGGCCGCAGCGCCCGCGTCGCCCCCTCACAACCCCGCACACCCGCTCCCAGGCGAGCCCCGCGCTGGCGCCGTCCGTCCGCCAGGCCCCATCGGCCCCCGCCCCGCGGCGCCGCCCTCCGCACCCGCGGCCTGGGCTCTGCCCGGCCCGCCCGGAACCTCCGGGAGGGGCGGGGCCGCGGGAGGCTGCACTCTGATTGGCTGGGGGCGGGGCCGCGAGCGGTGCGGAGAGGGAGGGGGTGCGGAGGAGGAGAGGGGAGGAGGATCGCGCGGGGAGGAAGGGCGCTGAGGAGAGAAGGAGCGAGGGATGGGAGGAGAGAAGAAAGGACGGGGAGAAGGAAGGGAAACCAGGAAAAGAGGACCGAAAGTGAGAAAAGAGACGTGGGGAGGGACGAAACCGAGTTTCTCGCTCCTTGGCCGTCAGCTCTTTCTTTCTGGTGGAAGCGGGTCGTAAGGGGCCACTGAGAAGTAGTAGGGAGACTCACAGGCGGGCCGGGGCGGTGTCCCAAATAATTGGGGGGGTTGGGGGAGGAGTCCTGGCTGAAAGCTGAGGTGCTAGCAGCTTTTGGATTTGGGTACTAAAAAATCTGGGGTGCCCTTCTGCTGCCCTACCTCTATTCCCCCTAAAATCACTGTCCCCCGTAGGGTGGAGACATTGTGGTTTTAAGCTGGACTCAGATTAGAGAGGCATCCCGTGGAGGGAGAGAGAAGAGCTGACCACAGTTCAGGGGGCGTGGGTTTTAATTTTTTACGAGATTGATTATTCAAACAATGCTACTTCTCAAGATCCTGCCTTTAGGTATCGTAAGTCACCTTCAGAACAAAGTGAAAACATAAATGAAATAGCTTGCTTTTTCTAATCTAGTATTTGGTACATCGACCACACCCAACATTCTTGGCGGTTACTTTCCCAGTCTCAGCCAAACTGTTAAGGTCCCTTCAGAATCGTGCTTCTCGCTTATAATGCCTTAAATTTTTTACGTCCTGCTCAGGCCTTCTAAAGCTTGTTTCTGCCTAACAGCTGTTTTAACTATCTGCACCATTTTTATATCAGACTCTTTTTTTTAACACCGTGGGTCAGCTTTTGCTTAGCATCAAAAAAAAAATTTTTTTTTAAGTGAAATACCTAAGAAAAAGACGCTCTGCAGTTTGGAATTTGCATTTAAATATATTCTCATACTGCTGGTGGGAGTGTAAATTGGTTCACTCTTTTGCAAAGCAATTTGGCAATGCAGATCAAGAGCCTTAAAGATGTTCCTACCCTTTGACTCAGGATTATTCCACATCTGGGAATCTAGCTCACAGAAATAGTCCAAAATGCAAAAATCTAGGGATAATCAAACACAAACAAACAAATTCTATCCTTAAAGCCCAGAAATGTCGTGAGATAGAGAAGTCTACTGTACTAAACTTATACTGAAGAATTAGCATTGTCCTTAGTTGTCCTATACATTCAAAGGGCTTATATACAGTACATGTTTTTTATGAGTTTTTAGAGGTTGCTGTGATATCAGAGGCCATGTCGCAAAGCCTTCTATGTGTTCATTCTCAGCAGAGTATTCACATTGGCAGATAGACATCACTTCCTCATTTCCCTGAAGGAGAGAAGCTCCATGCTGAATATTTGCAAAGAGATTGCTTTGTCCTGGATTTCGCTCTGGAAATTGCAGAAATGGTTTCTACAGTGTCTCTTAAACAGATGGTAGGCACCCAAATGATGAGGACTTTCTGAAGAACACTGTAGAGTTAGTACTAGAAAGAGAGCGCAATCTCATGGAGAAATTCTCATCAATGGGTGTCCTCTGCCCTGCCTTAATCTTAGAGCAGACATGTGTTCCCTGGAGGCACAACAATGTAGCAGTAGGCCCCAGATATGTTGTTAACTTCCTGGATTTGAATCTGGCTTCCATTCTGTACCAGCTATATGACCTTAAATTTTCTAAACTAGGGTCAATAATAATGCCCCCAGTTCTGTGGGGACTCTATTTAACCTATTTGTCTAGCATCACCTACCTAAACTTATTGCATAACACTTTCCATAGAAACAATTCCTTGTTTTTGTGTGTATACACGTGGTTTTCTATTGTTTTATATCTTTATGGAAATATTCATATACCATATATTTCACCAGTTTATTTTTAATTGACAAATAATCATTGTATATACTTAGGGGTACAATGTTTTGATATATGTTTACAATGTGGAATGACGAAACAAGGCTAATTAACAAATCCGTCACATACTTATTTTTTTGCGTGGTGAAAACATTTAAAATCTACTCTTTCAGCAAATATACAGTCTGGCCAGGTGAGAGGGCTCACACCTGTAATTCTAGCACTCAGGGAGGCCAAGGCAGGCAAATCACTTGAACTCAGAGACCAGCCTGAACAAGAGTGAGACCATGTCTCTACTAAATAGAAAAATTAACTGGGCATTGTGGTAGGTGCCTGTAGTCCCAGCTAGTTGGGAAGCTGAGGCATGAGGATCACTGGAGACCAAGAGTTTGAGGTTGCTGTGAGCTATGATGATGCCATGGCACTCCACTGCAGGGCCACAAAGTGAGACTCTGTCTCAAAAAAACAAAACAAAACAAAACAAAACAAGGTATACAGTATATTATTATAGTCACCATTCTATGTACTAAGTCACTAAAGCCTGTCTATCTGAAACTTTGTACACTTTGATTAACATCCTCCTTTTCCTCATTTACCCTCCCACTCCTTCACCAGTTTCAATTGTTGCTGTGTATGGTGGCTCACGCCTGTAATACTAGCACCTTGGGAGGCTGAGGTGGGTGGATTGCTCAAGCTCACAAGTTCAAGACCAGCCTGAGCAAGAGCAAGACCCCATCTCTACTAAAAAAATAAGTAAATAAATAGGGCGGCACCTGTGGCTCAAAGGAGTAGGGTGTCGGCCCCATATGCCTGAGGTGGTGGGTTCCAACCAAGCCCCAGCCAAAAACTGCAAAAAAAAAAAAAAAATTAAATAAATAAATAGGGGCCGGACACAGTGGCTCACACCTGTAATCCTAGAACTCCATGAGGCCGAGCAGGTGGATTGCCTGAGCTCACAAGTTCAAGACCAGCCTGAGCCAGAGCAAGACCCTGTATCAAAAAATAGCCGGATATTATGGCAGTGCCTCTAGTTCCAGCTACTTGGGAGGCTGAGGCAAAAGAATCTCTTAACTGAAAGAGTTTGAGGTAGCTGTGAGCTGTGACTCCAGGACACTCTACCAAGGGCGACAGCTTGAGACTCTGTCTCAAAAAAAGAAAAAAAAATCGAAAAACTAGCTGGGCATTAAAGTGGGCACCTGTAGTCCCAGCTACTCAGGAGGCTGAGGCAAGAGGATTGCTGTGAGCTATGATGCCAAGCACTCTACACACGGCAACAGAGTGAGACTCTGTCTCAAAATAAATAAATAAATAATACAGTTCAATGGTTTTTATTAAATTTGCAGTCAATTTTAGAATATTTTTATTACCTCAAAAGGAAATCCCATACCCAGCTCAGTGTTCGTTGCTCAGTGGTTAGGGCGCTGGCCACGTACACCAGGGCTGGCAGGTTTGAACCCGGCCTGGGCCTACTAAACAATGACAACAACAAAAAAATAGCTGGGAGTTGTGGTGGGTGCCTGTAGTCCAACCTATTTGGGAGGCTGAGGCAAGAGAATCGCTTAAACCCAAGAGTTTGAGGTTGCTGTCAGCTGTGACTCTACAGCACTCTACAGAGGGCGATGCAGTGAGACTCGGTCTCCAAAAAAAAAAAAAAAGCCCATACCCATCAGCAGTCACCATTTCCTTCCACCCCCACCCCATCCCAGCCCTAAGCAACTGCAAATCTATTTTCTGTCTCTATAGGTTGTCTATTCTAGATATTCATGTAAATGGAATCATACAATAGGTAATCTTTCACACAATGTACTATTTTCAAGGGTCATCCATGTTACATGTATCAGTTCTTCATTCCTTCTTATGGATGGTATTTGGATAGACCACATTTTGTTTATGCTTTTATGAGTTGATAGACATCTGGGTTGTTTCCACTTTTTAGCTATTATAAGTAAAGTTGCTATGAACACTTATGTGCAAGTTTTTGTGTAGACATATGCTTTCACTTATCCTGGGTATAGAAGTGGAATTGCTTGGTCATATGGTAACTCTATGTTTAACTTTATGAAGAATTGGCAAACTGTTTTCCAAAGTGGCTGCCCCATTTTACAATACCACCAGCAATGTAAGAAGGGTCCCATTTTTCTACATCTTTATTAATACTTACTGTTGTTCATCTTTTATTATGGACATCTTAGTGTGTGTGTGTGTGTGTGTGCAAAGCATCTCATTGCGTTTTTTATTAATCATCTTTTTTTAGCTATAGATCATTTGTATATATATATTTTTAAAATGTTTGCTCAGATACCTGTCTATTTTTAAATTGGATTTTTGGGGCACGGTGCGGGTGGTTCACATCTGTAGTCCCTGCACTCTGGGGGGCCAAAGTGGGAGGATCCCTTGAGCTCAGGAGTTCGAGACCAGCCTGAGCAAGAGTGAGATTCTGTCTCTACTAAAAATGGAAAAAATTAGCAGAACATTGTGGTGGACACGTGTAGTGCCAGTTGCTTGGGAGGCTGCGGCTGGAGGATTGTTTGAACCCAGGAGTTTGAGGTTGCTGTGAGCTAGACTGACTTTACAGAACTGGGTGACAGAGTGACTCTGTCTCAAAAAAAAAAAAAAAAAAAAGGGTTATTTGTCATTTTATATGGAGTTGTAAGAGTTTTTAATATATTCTGAACACAAGTTCCTTAGCAAATGTATGAGGTATAAATATTTTCTCTCCTTATAGGTTGTCTTTAAATCTACTTTTTCTTTTTTTTTTTTTGAGACAGAGCATCAAGCTGTCACCCTGGGTAGAGTGCCGTGGTATCACAGCTCAGAGCAACCTCCAACTCCTGGGCTTAAGCAATTCTCCTGCCTCCACTCCCAAAGTAGCTGAGATTCCAGGCGCCTGCCACAATGCCCAGCTATTTTTGGTTGCAGCCATCATTGTTGTTTGGCAGGCCCGGGTTGGATTCAAACCTGCCAGCTCAGGTGTATGTGGCTGGTGCCTTAGTTGCTTGAACTGCAGGTGCCGAGCCTTTAAATCTTGATAGAGTCTTTCGAAGCACAAAAGTTTGTAATATATATATTTTTAATTTTTAGAGATAGGGTCTTACAACTTTGCCCAGGCTGCATTTGAACTCCAGGGCTAAAGGGATCCTCCCCACCCAGCCTCCTCAGTAGCTGGGACTGCAGGCATATGCCATCATGCCCAGATAATTTTAATGAAGCCTATTTTACCTATTTTTCTTTGGTTGCGACCTCTTTGTAACAATGAAAATACATCTTGCATTATACATATTTACATTACAATTCATAACAGTAGCAAAATTATAGTTATGAAATAGCAACGAAAATGATTTTGTGGTTGGGGGGTCACCACAACATGAGGAACTATTAAAGGGTCATGGCATTATGGCATTAAGGAAGGTTGAGAACCACTGCCCTTGGGTTTTACAGTGTTCACTCTTACATTTAGGTCTTCGATACACTGAGTCAATTTGTGTGTGTGTGTGTGTGTGTGTGTGTGTGACAAAATATAGCATAAAATCACTTTTTTCTTAGGCAGAGTCTCAGTCGCTCTGGGTTGAGTGCTGTGATATTGTCACAGCTTACGGCAATCTCAAACTCTTAGGCTCAAATAATCCTCTTGCTTCAGCCTCCCGAAGAGCTGGGACTACAGGTGCTTGCCACAACACCCAGCTATATTTAGAGACAGGGTCTCACACTTGCTCAGGCTGGTCTCACACTCCTGAGCTCAGGCAATCTACTGGCCTTGGACTCCCAGAGTGCTAGGGTTACAGGTGTGAGCTGCTGTGCCAGGCCAAATAACTTACTTTTATATATGGTGTAAGGTAGACATCTACTTTCATTCTTTTGCAAGTGGATTTCTAGCATCCTAGAATCATTTGTTGAAAAGAGTAGTCTTTCCCCATTGAAATATCTTGACATCCTTGTTGAAACAAGTTGATCTTAAATGTTAGAGTTTTATTTCTGGAGTCTCAATTTTATCTCATTGATCTTTAGTCTTAATTATGAAAATACCACATTATCTTGATTACTGTAATTTATAGTAAATTTTGGAATTGGGAAATATGAGTCTTCCACCTTTGTTCTCCTTTTTCAAGTTGTTCTGGCTGTTCTGGGTCCTTTATAGTTCTATATCAATTTTAGAATCAGCTTATCCATTTCTGCAAAACTAATAATAATAATAATAGTAAGGCAACTGGGATTTTGGTGGGAAATATGTTGGATGTGCAGATCACTTTGATGAATATTGCTATCTTAACAATATTAAACCTTCCAATTCAGGAACATAGATGTTTTTTCACCTACTTTTTTTTTTCAAATATAAAACTTTTATTTGTGCTTCAAATTTATTATTGAGAGTAGAAAGGCAATCCACAAAATGGGAGAGCACATTAGCAGATCACGTATCTAATGAAGGGCTGGTATCTAGAATATATAAAAAAGGCTTACACCTTAATATGAAAAGACAACTCAATTTAAAAATGAAAAAAGGATTTGAATAGATATTTCTCAAAAGATGTACAATTGGCCAATAAACACGTGAAAAACTGCTCGAAGAGATTAGTTGTTAGGCAGTTGCAAATTATGGTCACAGTAAAGATACCAGTATGCTTATATCAGAATGATGAAAATCTGAAAAACTGACAATATCAAATATTTATGGAAATATGGAACAGCTAGAACCCTATTACTGGTTGGTTTATAAATGGTAAGGCTCTTTGGGAAACAGTTTGGCCGTTTCTCATAAAATTAGACATGCACTTAACTAAATGATCCAGGAATCTCACTTGTAGATATTAATTGAAAAGAAATGAAAGTGTGTGTCCACACATATATTCTATTAAAATGTTTAAGGCAGCTTTATTTATAATTGCTGTCAACTGGAAGCAACTCAAGTACTCATGAACTGGTCAATGGGTAACAAATTGTGGTTTTTCACCTATTTTTGTCTTAAATTTCTTTCAATAATATAGTTTTCAGCGTCCAAGTCTAGTGTTTCTTGTTATTTTTAAGTATTTTATTCTTTTCCATGCTGTTGTACTTGGATTTATTGTATTCCTTTTTGAATTGTTCATTGCAGATGTATACAAATACGGTTGATTTTTGCATATTATCAGGTATCCTGCAACTTTCCTGAACTCATTTATTTTAATAGTTTTTGCTTCATGTATTTTGGAGCTCTTTTCTTAGATGTTATATGTTTATAATTGTTGTATCTTTAGTGTCTTCTTTACTCAGCTAATTCTCCGAGGAGAATTGGCAAGGGGGTGGAAGGGAGGAGAAGTGAAAAGAAGGAAAAAAAGGAAAGGAGGATGAGGTCCAATAGCCATAAACTCTAGTGTGGATTTCAGTCATCTGGGGAGCTTATTACAATTACAGTGTCCCAGAATTTCTGATTCAGTACGTTTGGGGTGGATCCTAGGGATCAGCATTTTTTTTTTTTTTTTGAGACAGAGTCTTACTTTGTCAACCTTGGTAGAGTACTATGGTGCCATAGCTCACAGCAACCTCCTGCTCTTGGGCTCAAGTGATACTTTTGCCTGAGCCTCCCAAGTAGCTAGGACTATAGGCACCTGCCACAATGCCTGGCTATTTTTAGAGACACGGCCTCTAAAATAATACTTTGGTTCAGGCCGGTCTTGAACTCCTGAGCTCAGGCGATCCACCTGCCTTGGCCTCCCAGAGTGCTAGGATTACAGGTGTGTACCACCGTGCTAGGTGGAACCAGCATTTTTAACTCACACATTAAACATTTCCTGATGGAGTCTGGTCCACAGATGGAATTCTCTCCAGGACAAATTTCACTTCTCCACACTTTCTGCTTAACTGTTTTTATTTCAGTCTTTTTTATCCTCTATAAATAGTACCACAATCCACCTAGTTGCCTAAGCCCCAAATTCAAGCGTTACTGATGATTTCTCCATCTTCTTTTTCCTCCACATCCAGTCCATTATCTTGTCCTCTTTACTCTACCCGTGAAATATATTTCCAAACTGGCTCTCTGTCTCTGCTGCCACCACCTTCTCACACCTTGGCTGTTGGAATACCCTCTTCACTGGCTTCCCTGCGTCTTCTCCTACCTCCACCAATACATTCTCCAACCAGCAGCTAGCATGATTTTTTCAGGAAAAAAAAAAAAAAATACAGTGTAGTGCACACACTTAAGTGTATCATTTTATAAGTTGGACATATGTATACATCATTGAGATAATAAACATTATCCATCAAGATCATGAACATACTCATCACCCCTAAAAGTTACTTCCTGCCCTTTGGCAGTCCCTCCCTTCTGGATCTCCCCTGTCCTAGGGCAACCACTGATTGGCTTTATGTCACTATAGAATATTTTACATTTTCCCAAAAAATGATATAAATAAAATCATACAGTATATACTCCTTTTCGTATGGCTTCTTTTACTCAGCATAATTATTTTGAGATTCAACCATATTGCAGAACTTGTTTTTTTTTTTTTTCAGTTTCTGGCCAGGGCTGGGTTTGAACCCGTCACCTCCAGCATATGGGGCTGGGGCTCTACTCCGTTGAGCCACAGGCGCCACCTGCAGGGCTTGTTTTCATTACTGAGCATTTTTCTATTGCATGGATATACAAACTTGTTTGCTTCTTGGACATTTGGGATGTTTCCAGTGTTTGGTGATTACAAGCAAAGCTGCTTATGAACATTGAGGTACAAATCTACTTATGGCATATCCTTTCCTTCCTCCTGAATAAATGTCTAGTAATCTAGTAATGCAACAGGTAGATCATATGGTAAGTGTTCAGTTCCTTTTCTCCCCCCAGAAATTGCCAAAATGTTTTCCAAAGTGGTTTTACCACTTACATCCCTACCAGTAGTACATGAAAACTCCATTTCCTCATCCTCTCCAACACTTGGTATGGATCTTTTTTTTTTTTTTTTTTTTTTTTTTTTTTGAGACAGAACCACACTTTTTTGGCCGCGGTGTTGTGGGTTGG